>PVJL010005248.1:0-111865 GCA_004026885.1 Lyroderma lyra | reverse complement strand
AAAGACCTCGAATTGCCAAAGCAATACTACATAAAAAGAATAAGGCTGGTGGCATTACACTTCCTGACTTCTATTTATATTACAAAGCATCAATAGTCAAAACAGCTTGGTACTGGCAGAAGAACAGAAATAGAGACCAATGGAATAGAACTGAAAACCCAGAAATAAATCCACAAATATATGGACAAATAATTTTCGACAAAGGAGCAAAAAACATACAACGGGGAAAAGACAGCCTCTTTAGTAGGTGGTGCTGGGAAAACTGGAAAAACATATGCAAAAAAATGAACCTGAGGTGTGAACTCTCTCCATATACAAAAATTAACTCAAAATGGATTAAAGACCTTCATATAAGACCTGCAACAATAAACTGTATAGAAGAAGACATTGGTACTAAACTTATAGAACTAGGACTCAAGGAAGACTTCATGTACCTCTCCTCAAAGGCAAGGGAAGTAAAAGCAAAAATAAATGAATGGAACTATATCAAACTAAAAAGCTTCTGCACAGCAAAAGAAACCATCAACAAGGCAAAGAGACCGCCAACTGAATGGGAGAAAATATTTGCCAATAACGCATCAGATAATGTTCTAATATCTAAAATATATAAAGAACTAATAAGACTTAACAATAAAAAAACAAACAACCCAATTGAAAAGTGGGCAGAAGAACTAAACAGACACTTCTCCCATGAAGAAATACAAATGGCCAGCAGACATATGAAAAAATGCTCATCCTCATTAGCTATCAGGGAAATGCAAATCAAAACCACAATGCGATACCACCTCACACCTGTGAGAATGGCTATTATCAACAAGACAAGGAATAACAAGTGCTGGAGAGGATGTGGAGAAAAAGGAACTCTGGTACACTGCTGGTGGCAGTGCAAACTGGTACAACCACTGTGGACGACAGTGTGGAGGGTCCTCAGAAAATTGGGAATGGAGCTACCATTTGACCCAGCAATCCCCCTTCTGGGGATCTACCCAAAGAACTTGAAAACCTTTGTCCGCAAAGACTTATGTACCCCAATGTTCATTGCAGCGCTGTTCACAGTGGCCAAAACATGGAAACAACCAAAATGCCCTGTGACAGATGACTTGATAAAGAAGCTGTGGTACATATACACAATGGAATATTACTGAGCTGTAAGAAAAGAGGAAATATTGCCATTTGCGACAAAATGGATGGACTTGGAGATCATCATGCTAAGTGAAATAAGCCAGACAGAAAAAACAAAGAACTGTATGATTTCACTCATATGCGGAATATAAAACTGAAAGCAAAGAAAAAAAGAAATGAACAAATAACCCATGGACACAATCAATAGTTTAATGTTTATTTGAGGATGAGTGGGTTACGGAGCGGTGAAAGGGGAGGGGGTGGGAGGGGAGAGGGGGAAGCTAAATATAAGGTGATGGAAAGAGGAGTCACATTAGGTGGTGAACTTATTATACATCAAGTTGACAATGCACTGTAGAATTGTATATCTGAAACCTATGTAATCCTTGCTAACAGATGTCACCCCAATGAAAAAAAAATTAAAAAAAAAAAAAGAAAGATGGTGTGAAGGTTCCTCAGAAAATTGGGAATGGAGTTACTATTTGATCCAGAAATTCCCCTTCTGGGTATCTACCCAAAAACTTAAAAACTTTAGTCTGCAAAAGTTTATGTATCCCAATGTTCATCATAGTGCTGTTCACAATGACTAAAACATAGAAGCAACAAAAGTATCCTTCAATAGATAACCAGAGAAAGAAGCTGTGGTACATACACACACAAAAATATTATTCAGCTACAAGAAAAGATGAAATACTGCCATTTGCAAAAAATGGATGGACCTCGAGAACGTCAGGCTAAGTGAAATAATCCAGACAGAAAAAAACCAAGAACCATATCACTTAGTTCATATGTGGAACATAAAACTGAAATCAACAAAGAAAAAGACAAAACCCAAAAATCTCATGGATAAAGTAAATAGTTTAGTGGTTACCTGGGACATATGGGTAGTGGTGGGAATAAAGAAGAGGGTGAGAGAAAAGGCATGATGTGTCAAATATATGGTGATGGAAAGAGAACATACACTGGGTAAGGAACATATAACGCAACATATAATTCTACAGATGATTCACTGTAGAATTGTACACCTGGAACTTATGTAATTCTTGCTAACCCATGTCAATCCAGTAAGTCTAACAGTAAAAAAAGAAAAAAAAGCAAACCTGTGAAAATCAAAATACTGAGTTTACTGTTCTAAATATATGTCAGCTAACAGAGACTATTTGGTCATAGAATGACTCCTACCGACTTGGCTGTTTTACTTGATGTTTGGCTGCATAAACTACAGCTGCTTCTTATATTACTGGCATATTCAGTGACATTCAGTATACAGTTAGCTGATCACAAGCTTGCTGACATAAAGTAACTTTATTGAAGAGTCTATAGAAGGATAAGATAACCTAATCCTGTTTTTCACAGAATCACAAACACTTCTCTAATGCACATATTTTTACTTCAAAATATGCACTAGGAAAAGTAATAATTTTGGTCACAGAACACTTACATAAGGCTTAAGAGCCTAAGTTTTCAGAAAATGTAGTCATCAGCAAATTGAGAAGTGATTACATTTTCTTTAGTTCTTTAAAGCCCTCACTTGAATCATCTCTTCTTTCCCAAGTTCTGTTGTCTTTCATTTTTAGTTCTATATGTAGTGTTTGAGTCATTTTGTTATAATCACATTCCTTTTTTTATTATTAAACTTATTGGGGTGACATTGGTTAGCAAAAATTACATAGGTTCCAGGTGTACAATTCTACAGAGCATTGTCAATGTGTTGCATTATGTGTTCACCACCCAGAGTCAGATCTCTTTCCATCACAATGTATTTGATTCATTTTAAGAATCTGTATGTTTATCCTTTATTTTCTATTAATTTCCTTTTTTCTTGAGCTCACATAATGATAACTGTTCCAAATTATCTACAGTTCATTAAAAATTAATGAGCCTATATCAGCCAAATCTCATGCTAATAATAGCTCTGAATATTTTAACCCAAAACCCAGCACCTATTCTGGCTAAGTTACCCATTTACCTATTTCCCGACATCTTGTAGTCACCTAGAATGGTCCACTTGTCCCTATACATTATCACTGCAAATTTTCTTTCTCCTAAAGTTTCCTCCCCTTTAGGTATTCTGTGATATATATTACAAAATTTGAACTATTCTATGCAAATAACTAATTTAAAGAATTTCAACTATTAGAAATATAGGCAAAATAAAATACAGTTTTACTAGCAATGTAAAAAGTAGCAAGAAATTTGACCCAAAATTTGACAAAAGTACATAGATTTAAATGATCTTTTCAAAAGCACTATCTTCACATCCTTTTGAAAGAACATTCAGTCTGATACAGATACAGGTAATATACAAGGATTCAGAAAAAATACAGCCATGAATGCCTCTATTTTTTATATTAAATGGTTGAATACTTTCTAGATAGCCTTCATAGGTACGACTATATGGAGAGTTATGAATATAAAATGATCTTGGATGCCATCTATTTCTATCTTTTTTCTCTTTAATAGGGAGGCTTTTACACTGATATACTGGTCAGAGTCTGAGAATTTATTTGCTCATACAAACCAACTGTTCCTTACCTAAAGGCAATTAAAAATACTAGAGTGCTAAGGTAACTGAATGTGGGATATAAAGAGATTTATCAAACTGATTAAAATGCAATTTTCAAGCAAAATGAACAAGTCTAATATTTTTTGCCTACAGGCCTGGAAAAAGCATGACAGACAAGTCAGCACCTGCCCATGCACATTACATCTTACTGTGGCACAGTGCTCGTGGTGATACTTACTAAAAACAGTGATGTTTCTCTATGGATCTCTCTTTTTCCTAAATAAAATCAATGAGATGGTTGATGTGATCTTAAAGTTCTACTCAAACCTCACAGACTCAATATAATGATTTTGAATAAAAATAGAAAGTAGAAGAGAAACACTAGTACTGACTAACTTCTTTTGTTTGCATCAGGAGGTTCAAATATACCATGTCCATTTCCCATATCACAGTTTTTATGCCTTCTATGTTAGCACTAATAGGAATTCTCAGCCTAATGTCTGTGCAATGCTGGGTTGGGATTCCATTTTGTGTCATATAATCTCATTGCTGTGACTGAAAATTCCTTACTTCTGATCATCATCAAATTAAAACATAGCTTCCCAGTGCCCATGTACATTTCCCTAGGAATGCTATGAGTCACAGATATGGCACTTAGTATCAGCATTGTGCCCAAGATACTTGGAATCTTCTGGTCTTAGGTACCAGAGATTTATTTTGATACTTGCTTTCTTGAAATGAGACTCATTTATACATTTCAGTGCATAGAGTCAGGCATCCTGTTGGGCATGTTCCTGAACTGTTCTTTGGCCATTTTTTATCATCTAAGACATGCTGCCATTTTCACCCACTAGCCAGTCACTCAAATAAGGGCTGTGATAACTCTCAGGGCTGCCATTCTAGTAGCCCCATCCCAATTACTTATAAAATGGCAGTTTCAATTTTTTCATACAACAGTTATTTCCCACTCCTACTGTGTGCATATGGCCATTATAAAACTCACTCTAGAAAATGTCTGTATTAACAATTCTATGGATTGTGGCCTTCACTATTGCAGAATTTGACTTCACATTCATCACACTTATATACAGATATACAGATATACATCTTATATACAGATATATTTAACAGTTTTTTGTTTGCTTCATAAGAAGGCTAGATTGGAAACATTCAATACTTGCATTGCTTGAATCTGTGTCTTCCTACAGTTCTACCTCCTTGCCTCTTCTCCTTCTTCACACATTGATTCAGTTATTATATCCCCCGTTATATCCATGTCCCATTTTCTAGCATTTACTCACTGATCCCCCTATTTCTAAATCCACTTGTCTGTGGTGCAAAGACCAAGCAGATCATGTGAGAAAGAATTAGCAGTGGTGCCCACGGAATGTGAGGTTAGCAAAAAGTATAAAGTATTAAAATTTAACTGAAAGCGGCAGTCAGGAGAGTTATGTTTGTTTTGTTTTTTGTTTCAATTAGGCATTCTGACGTTTTTTCCTTTTGAAAAATTTTCTTTTTCAATTACATTTTATATACAATTATATAATCATTTCAGGAGTATAACACAGTAATGAGTCATTTATATAATTTACTAAGTCCTCATTCCAATACATCTGGTTCCCCTCTACCACTATACGTAGTTATTACAATGTTGTTGACTATATGCCTTTTATTGCATTTTACATCCCTGTGACTATTCTGTGACTATGAATTTGTACTTCTTGGTTGTTTTCTCCCTTTTTAACCCACCCCCTCAGCTTTTCACCCATCATTCCAACAAATCTAGTAGCCATCTGACACCATACAAAGTTACTGCAACCCTATTGACTGTATTCTCACGTTATAATCTATACTCCATTATTACTGTTTTGTAACCACCAAACTAAACTTCTCTATTCCTTTCCCTTATTTTACCCACTATCTCATCCCTCCTTTCATCTTAAAGAAGTTCCTCTAGCATATTTTGTAGTACTGGTTTGGTGGTGATCAACGCCTTTAGAATTTTCTTGTCTGAGAAACTCTTTATCTGTCCTTCAATTTTCAATGATAGCCTTGCTAGGTAACTGGAATGTGGGATATATTATTCTGGGTTGTAGATTCTTGGTTTTCATCATGTTGAATATTTTCTGTCATTTCCTTCTGGACTACAATGTTTCTAATGAGCAATCAGCTGAGAGTCAAATGGATGTCCCTTTATAAGTTACTACTTGCATTTCTCTTGCTGTTTTTAAAATTTCTTTTTCTTTAACTTTTGCCATTTTAATTAAAATGTATCTTCATATGTTTCTATCTGGGATTGTCTTGTTTGGAACTCTTTCTGTTTCCTGGGCTTGTATGTCCATTTTCTTCACCAGGTTAGAAAAATTTTCAGTCATTATTTTTTGCTTTTTCTCTTCATCTTCTGGTACTCCTATAATGCAAATGTTGTCATGTTTAATAATATCCCAGGGGAATCTCAAAACATTCTTATTTCTTTGTCTGTTTGTTTGTTTTTACTCTTTTTTCTATTTGTTGTTCTGATTGGGTGTTTTCTGCTGGATTTTTTTTTTTTTGGTTTTGGTATGTGGGTATCTCCCTGACTGGGAAGCGAACCCAGGCCGCAGCGCTGACAGCGCCAACGCCGAAGCCTTAAGCCACTACACCATCAGGGAACTCCCTGGATTTTCTTGAAAATCACTACTTTGCATTTCCACTTTATCTACTCTGTTTACACCTTTTATTACATTCTTCATTTCAGTTTTGGTAACCCTTACCTCTGCCTCATCCTTTATAATGGTTCATATGTCTTTATGCTTGCTATTTCTCTGTTGAAATTATTATTAAGTTGCCTGAGCATTTTTATAATCATTGCTTTGAGCTCTATTTCTTTTTTTTAATTAATTTTTATTGTTATACTTTTTGGGGTGACATCTGTTAGCAAGAATTACATAGGTTTCAGGCATAGAATTCTACAGTGCATTGTCAACTTGTTGTATAATAAGTTCACCACCTAATGTGACTTCTCTTTTCATCACCTTATATCTAGCTTCCTCTCCCTCCTCTTCCACCCCTTCCCCTTTCTCCCCTCCCTAACCCACTCATCGCCAAATAAACATTGAACTATTGATTGTGTCTATGGATTATTTGTTTTTCATTTCTTTTTTCTTCGTTGCTTACAGTTTTATATTCCCATATGAGTGAAGTCATACAGGTCTTTGTTTTTTTCTGTCTGGCTTATTTCACTAAGCATGATGATCTCCAGGTTAATCCATTTTGTTGAAAATGGCAATAGTTCATCTTTTCTTATAGCTGAGTAATAGTCCATTGTGTATATGTACCACAGCTTCTTTATGCAGTCATCTGTCACAGGGCACTTTTGTTGTTTCCATGTTTTGGCCACTGTGAACAGCGCTGCAATGAACATTGGGGTACATAAATCTTTGCAGACAAAGGTTTTCAAGTTTTTTGGGTAGATCCCCAGAATTAGGATTGCTGGGACAAATGGTAACTCCATTCCCAATTTTCTGAGGAATCTCCACACTGTCTTCCACAGTGGTTGTACAAGATTGCATTCCTTTTTCTCCACATCCTCTCCAGCACTTGTTATTCCTTGTCTTGTTGATAATAGCAATTCTAACAGGTGTGAGGTGATATCACATTGTGATTTTGGTTTGCATTTCCCTGATAGCTAATGAGGTGGAGCATTTTTTCATGTCTGCTGGGCATTTGTATTTCTTCATGGGAGAAGTGTCTGTTTAGTTCTTCTGCCCACTTTTTAATTGGGTTGGGTTTTTGTTGTTGTTGTTGTTGTTGTTGTTAAGTCTTATTATTTATTTATATATTTTAGATATTAGACCCTTATCTGATTCATTGTTTGCAAATATTTTCTCTCATTAAGTTGGCTGTCTCTTTGCCTCGTTGATGATTCCTTTTGCTTTGCAGAAGATTTTTAGTTTGATATAATCCCATTCATTTATTTGTGCTTCTACTTCCCTTGCCTTTGAGGTCAGGTTCATGAAGTCCTCCTTGAGTCCTAGATCTATAAGTTTAGTACCAATGTTTTCTTTTATACAGTTTATTGTTGCAGGTCTGATATAAAGCTCTTAAATCCATTTTGAGTTAATTTTTGTATATGGAGAGAGTTCACAGTTAAGGTTCATTCTTTTGCATATGTTTTTCCAGTTTTCCCAGCACCACCTACTAAAGAGGCTGTCTTTTCCCCATTGTATGTTTTTTGCTCCTTTATAAAAAATTATTTGTCCATAAATTTGTGGGTTTATTTCTGGGTTTTCACTTCTGTTCCATTAGTCTATATTTCTGTTCTTCTGCCAGTACCAAGCTGTTTTGACTATTGATGCTCTGTAATACAAATTGAAGTCAGGGAATGTAATGCCACCAGCCTTATTCTTTTTATGTAGTATTGCTTTGGCAATTCAAGGTCTTTTATGGTTCCATATAAATCTAATAATTCTTTTATCTATTTCATGAAAGTATGATTGTGGGATTTTGATGGGTATTGCATTAAAGCTGTAGATTGCTTTGGGAAGAATGGTCTTTCTAGCCATCTTAAGTCTTCCTATCCATGAACAGGGGATATTTTCCCACCTCTTAAAGTCTGTTCCAATTTCTGTCAAAAGTGTCTTATAGTTTTCTGTGTATAAGTCTGTCACATTCTTTGTTAAGTTAATTCTCAGGTATTTCATTCTTTTTGTTGTGATAGCAAAGGGAATTGACTTCCTCATTTTTTTTCTGAGGATTCATTGATTGTATATGGAAATGCTGTTGAATTACATTGATTTTGTATCCGGCGACTTTACTATATTCGTTTATTGTTTCTAAGAGTTTCCTGGTGAAATTTTTGGAATTTTTTATATAAAGGATCATGTCATCCACAAATAGTGACAATTTGATCTCTTCTTTCCCAATTTGGATACCTTTTATTCCACTCTCTTGTCTGATTCCTGTGGTGAAAACTTCCAGTACTATATTAAATAGCAGTGGTGATGGCATCATCCCTGTCTTGTTCCTGATTTTAGGGGAAGAGGTTTCAACTTTTCCCCATTCAGTAATGATGTTAGCTGAGGATTAGTCATATATGGCCTTTATTATGTTAAGATACTTTCCTTCTATACCTATTTTATTTAGTATTTTGATCATAAATGGATGTTGTATCTTGTCAAAAGATATTTCTGCATCAATTGAAATGACCATATGGTCTTTACCTTTGACTTTGTTTATGTGGTGTATCACATTGATCGATTTTTGTATGTTGAACCATCCTTGTGCTCCCAGGATGAATCCCACTTGATCATGATGTATGATCTTTTTGATGCATTGTTGTATACTATTTGCTAATATTTTGTTTAGTATTTTTGCATCTGTGTTCATCAAAGATATTGGTCTATAGTTTTCTTTTTCTGTGTTGTCTTTGCCAGGCTTTGGTATTAGGGTAATGTTGGCCTCATGGAATGAGTTAGGAAGTATTGCTTCCTCTTCAAATTTTTGGAAGAGTCCTAGGAAGATAGGCTTTAATTCTTTTTTGAATGTTTGGTAGAACTCATTGGTGAAACCATCTGCTCCAGGGCTTTTGCCTTTAGGGAGATTACGGATACTCATTTCAATCTCTTTGCTATTGATTGGTCTATTTACATTATCCTGTTCTTCTTGGTTCAGTCTAGGTAGGCTATGATTTTCTAGAAACTTGTCCATTTCTTCTAGGTTGCTAAATTTAGTGTTCATAAAATTCTTCATAATAGTTTCCTATAATCCTTTGTATTTTTGTGGTAACAGTAGTAATTTCTCCCCTTTCATTTCTAATTTTGGATATTTGTGTCCTATCCTTTTGCCTTTTGATTAGTCTAGCCAGGAGTTTGTCAATTTTGCTGACTTTCTCAAAGAACCAGCTCTTCATAATATTAATTTTTTCTATTGTTCTTCTTTTCTCTAATTGGTTTACTTGTGCTTTAATTTTTATTATTTGTTTCCTTCTGCTGACTTTGGGTTTTGTCTGCTCTTCTCTTTCTAGTTCTTTGAGATGAGATGTTAAGGTTTTTACTTGTAATTTTTCTTGTTTCTTATGATAGGCCTGCAGTGATATAAATTTCCCTTTTATTACTGCTTTTGCTATGTCCCAATAATTCTGATATGTTGTATTTTCATTGTCAGTTTCTATATATTTTTTAATCTCATCTTTTATTCTTTTATCCAGTTCTTTTTTTAATTAGCTGTTTTTTAATCTCCATGTATATGCGCTCTTTCCCACTTTTCTTTTACGGTTGAACTCCAATTTCAAAGCTTTGTGGCTGAAAATATACTTGGTATGGTTTTGATCTTCTTGAATTTACTGAAGCTACTTTTGTGTCCCAGCATGGGGTCTATCCTTGAGAATGTTCCATGTGCACTAGAAAAGAGATTATAGTCTCTTTTTGCTGGATGAAGTGTCCTGTAAATATCAATCATGTCCAATTGCTGTGTCATTTAGAGCTGATATTTCCTTATTTATTTTCTGTTTGGATGATCTGTCATGGCTATTAGTGGGGTGTTTAAGTCCCCCACTATGATTGTGTATTCATCAGTTTCTCTTTTCAAATCTGTTAGTAGTTTCTTTGTATATTTTGGTGTATCCTTGTTAGGAGCATATATATTAATTAGTGTCAAATCTTCTTGTTGTTGTATTGTGCCTTTTATCATTATGTAATATCCATCTTTGTCTTTCACTATCCTTTTTAACTTGAAGTTTATTTCATCAGATATCAGTATGGCAACTCCCGCTTTTCTCTGGTTACCATTTGCTTGAAGTATTTTTTCCCATCCTTTCACTCTGAGTCTGTGTTTGTCCTTATGGCTGAGGTGTGTTTCTTGGATACAGCATATGGATGCATTCTGTTTTTTAATCCATTCTGCTACTCTATGTCTTTTTATTGGTGAGTTCAGTCCATTAACATTTAGATTGATGACCAATATTTGAGGATTTCCTGTGGCTATTACTTATTTCTTTCTTTGTTTTTGTTTTATTTTTGTTTCTTTCTTATTGCCCCAACTTTGTTCCATTTGTCCTGATATTTTGTTTCAGGTCGAAGTGCCTCCTTCAGTATTTCTTGGAGTGCTGACCTTGTGCTGGCAAATACCCTCAGCTTCTGTGTGTCTGAGAAGGTCTTTATTCCACCTTCATACCTTAAAGATAATTTTGCTGGATAATTTATTCTTGGCTGTAAGTTCCTCTCTTTTAAAATTTTGAATACTGAATTCCACTCCCTCCTGGCTTGCAGAATTTCTGCTGAAAATTCTGATGCCAGCCTGATGGTTTTTTTCTAAAAGTTATTGTTCTTTTTTTCCTGGCTGCCTTGATAATTATCTCTTTGTCTTTAGTTTTGGGCATCTTTAGTGCCATGTGTCTTGGAGAAGATCTGTTAGGGTCCAGGTATCTAGGGGACCTGTTTTCTTCTTGAACTTGGGATTCCAGGTCTTTCCATAGGTTTGGAAAATTCTCATCTACTCTTGGTTTGAGTACGCTCTCTGTAGATTACTCTGCCCCTTCTTCTATTTCTATTATCCTGTTGTTGTTTTGTCTCATGGAGTTGGATAGTTCTTGCAGATTTCTTTCAATCCTTTTCGTTCTATATTTCCTTTTTTTTTCCTCTTTCTGAACTGTTTTTATGTAGTCATCTTCAATATCACTAATTCTTTCCTCAATCTGGTTGGTCCTGTTTCCTATGGCAGTTATTTCATTTCTCATTTCTTTTATCGTGTTATTTATTTCTCATGTTTCCATCTCAATCTTCCTTATGTTTTGAATTTCTTTGTTAAATTGTTCTTTATGTTCACGGAGTTTCTTTTTTATGTCATTCATCTCTTTTTTTTTTATGTTTTCATCTCAGCCATGGTGCTCTGCCAGTATGATTTCATTTCTCTCAGAGCCTTTAGAATGGCTACTTTAAATTCTCTGTCACTTAGTTCAGATACCTCTAGGTCTAAGAAGCTGTCTTCTGCATAAATTTCATGTTTTATCTGAGGAGTTTTAGTTTTTAAGAAATTCATCCTGTCTGCTGGGCTCTTCCTCTTTGACATGAGGGCTTTATGTTCAGTGGCCAGATTATTACTTTTGTGGTGTAAGGCAGACAATAGGTGGCACTGGGGGTCAAGTTTTGGGAGAGAGGGGGGTTGTTTATTTCTCATTTCTGATCTCCTGCTGCGTTTGGAGGTGATGTGCATATATCCTGGGGAGAGGCCAACAAAAGGCGCTGCGAGGGCAGCTCCACCTTCTCCCCTATGTTGCCAGCCAAGGCTTTTTCTGCTGGATCAGGTGAATGCTATCAGATCTGCCTTTCTTCCCAGCACTGTTTCAGCATCTAGCCGTCTGCGGGCTCACCCTGCTTTTAGAACCCAGGGGCGCGTGAGCAAGTGCATGCACCATAAGTCCAAAGCTTTGGGCCTGACCCGAGACAGCCCGGTCACCTTTGCAGTGGGCTGAGAACAGAGAACTGCAGCTCTGTATAGGAGCCATGTGCGCCTGCCTGCTGTAGTCGGCTCACCTCTGCTGCAGGCTGGGAATCAGAACTGCAGCCCTGTGTAGGAGCCGTGTGCCTTCACTGTGGTTCTCCAGGGAGCCTGGAGTTGAGGTATCATCTCTGCAGTTCAGAGTCCTCACTCAGCCATCCTACCACTCAAAAAGTTCCAGAGGCTGGCTCTCAAATTCCGTTAAAGCCCACATCCCCTGCAGTTCTGCCACTTTGCTGGTTTTTATTCCCCGCTCCCATGCACTGTGTTGCTCCCGGATAGTCAGCAGCAATCGTGTCCTATTGCAGTCTATCTCTGCTCCCTTCCCTCTCCCCCACTCGCCCCCTTCTCTCCAACCTTCAACTGTTTATTTGCGATTCTTGGATTTCTCAGCTGCCATTTTGTCACTCAGGGTACTCTTTCTTGGCTCCTGGGCGGCTGTTGAATTGTATTTTCTGGAAGAGGCTTTAGGGACCTTCTCTCCAGCCGCCATCTTGCCCCTTCTCCCTGAGCTCTATTCCTGATGGCTTGTCTGTTCTTATCTCTTTTAATTTGATTGTTGTTCAGATTTATTTTGAGTTTTCTTTTTCTGGTTTCTCATTCTGGCAATCTGTTTGTAGATATTCTACTCCTTGCCCCAACACTCGCTTTTACAGTTACTTTGGAGTTCGCTGCTGATGCTGGAAGAGTAGAGGTAGATGGGGGGAGAGGTATTAGGGCCTTTGTTTTCTTCCTGTAGGCAATATGGGCATAATTGTGATTTTCTTTCCTCAATTTGCCTATAGGACTCCACGATGAGCCTTGAAGTCAGTCCTGTATGTTGGTCTTGCAGACTGTACACATGGTAGGCTGAGAAACACACACATCCTGCTAAATTTTTTCCTTCCAGACTGGAGGGTGGTCGCACTGCAGCTCCTCACCACCCCACTTATTTCTCCTCATCTTGGAACCAGAGTGAAGTCAGGCCACTGCCAACCCAGTCTGCAGCTCCTGGGGGCCAAAGTGAGTTCTGGTTGCGGTGTCTCTCACCCTTGTCTTTGAGTCTACTTTTCTCTGTCCCTCAGACCAAGTGAGGTCTGGAATCTTCACTTGCCACCTTCTTCCTCCTTCCTTCCTGAGCAGTAAAGTTCCAGGCTAGGACCCATATGTGGCACACATCTCTGCACTTCCCCTTTTTATTTCTTCTTTGTTTGCCCCTCTGCCCACCTGCAGGTACTTTAATGCAATGAATTGCTTTCTAAGCTGTGATTGTGCATTATGTAGGGAGTCCTTAGTTTATTTGTACATTTTTTTTAGTTGTAATCTCCAAGGGAGATTTTTCAGAGGTTGCTCTCATGCCACCATTTTGTTGCTCCTCAGGAAGAAAGTCTGATTTCTGAGGAATGATAATGAATGCATGGCTAAGCAAATAAGGACACATAATGCCCGATAGAAGATACAAAAGATTTAAACTAGAGAATGTAGTTTAAGATAACTACATAGTTGTGGTTGTTTTTTAAATGTAAGTACAAGGTGTTAATTAATAAATAGATGAACAAAGAAGATGTAGTATACACATACAATGGAATATCACCCATAATAATAAAATAAATAAAATGTTACCATTTGTGACAACTTGGATAGACCTAGAGGGTATTATGCTAAGTGGAATAAGTTAGATAGAGAAAGACAAACACCACATGATTTCACTTATGTATGCAATTTAAAAAACAAACAAACAAAGCTAAAACAGACTCTCAGAATAGAGATGACAGGCATTGTTCCCAGATGTGAGGGGAATAGGTACATGGATAAAACAAAGAAGGGAAGTACATGTCAATAATTCTGTGATAGGTTTGCACAATGACATCTGATTACTGGAACCAGTGATGCAATCACATTGTAAAGTATAAAAATGTTGAACCATGCTATTATACATCTGAAGCTAATATAACTAATGTAATATTACATATCAACTATAGTTAAATTTTTAAAAAACTTAACAAGGCAAAAAGAAAAAGGGGGGGTAGAATGGCCATGAATATTGTGTAAAGTGAAATTATATTCTGAAAGCTATAATGTGTCACAGAAGAGCTTTTCTCTATAAGAAAGGAAGTGGTGTGTGTGTGTGTGTGTGTGTGTGATATCTGTATCTATTTCTGGCAATATATCTTCTCAGTGGTGGTAAAACATGCATTTTAATCAATTGAATCTATTATACTAAAGCAGAGATGAGTGTTTTCTATAAGATTAATGATGTTAGAACTTAAAGCTAGTAGGTTGTTCCTGAAAACCTCAGCTCATTGAACATTCACTAAGAAAGTATAAAGTTTATCAAATGTGAAAAAATGTTTCATTTATGACATTAAAATAATTGCATGTATAAAAACATTGGACTACATGTCATATCAATGGTGAATACTATGTCTTGTTTTATAGATTGGACCTTATCAAATGACTGCTGTTGCTGAGTATTTTTAAATCTAGAGGCTTCCTTGGGGTATCTTTTGAGACTGTTTTAAATTTTAATATGTTTTG
Organism: Lyroderma lyra; assembly: GCA_004026885.1. Lineage (NCBI taxonomy): Eukaryota > Metazoa > Chordata > Mammalia > Chiroptera > Megadermatidae > Lyroderma > Lyroderma lyra. The sequence goes on along the minus strand of PVJL010005248.1, from coordinate 97,245 downwards.
GATATGATTCCATTGAATTACCAATGTGGTTGTTGTTCTTAGGTGACATTATTTCCTTAGAAATAAAATAAAAATAACATCAGAGTTCATTTCTTAATGTTCTAGACAGTATCCAGCCATATTTTATGTTGGGACCAAATAAATGGCTTAAGATTTGTGAGTTAAGAGGCAATTTAAGACTATTGTGTAGGTATTTATATGATAAGAGTTCAAATATATTTCCACAAAGTTTCATGACACTTATATACAATAATCATCATTATAATTGTGTAGTTTTTTTGCAGTGCAGGTCTACTTATTAAGAGAAGTTAATTTATTTTTTATGGAGAAAACATTCTGCTTATGTAACCTGACAGATTTTTTTCCATCATCAAATTGATTGCAAAAGTTCATCTGTAAAAATCATTTTTAGCTAGTAATCTATACAAAAACAGACAGCAGGAAAGCTTTTAATGGTCCACAATAATTCTAAGCTTATTTGTAAAAGTTTGAAATGTATCTAAAAATTACTAATTCTGACAGTCATCCTGAAAACATGTGGGAATATAAGACCAACATAAAGACAAAGTATGAAATTAGAAATTATTTGCACCATATTCAGCTGTCACTATCTGATAAAATATTTAGTCTAGAGCCCACATTGCTCAATTATTGTGGTCTTCAAATTATCAGGACCAGTTCTAAAATGAAGCAATATAATAGAAAATGAAAAAACTTTTCAGCAAACAGTACTGCAACAACTTGTATATACATTCATAACTTTTATTGCTTATCAAAATAATAATAAACCAAACTGTATACACTAAATATAAACCATCTAGAAAAAAATAGTATATCTACATGACTCAAGGATAGACAAAGATTTCCATAATGGGGCAAAAAAAGCTATAGCCACCATCATCTTTTTAACAATTTTGACTCATGAAAAATTAATTTTGAGAAAATTGATAAGCAATGCACAGACTGTGATATTGTGCAGTATATATAAAGATTGTCCAGAAAGTATCCAGCCATGTAACCATTCTCATTATATTGACAATGGCTAGATTTCCTCCCAACAGCCTTTGTATATTTTGACAAAAGACTTTAATATAAATTCAAAATTGTGTACTATCTCTACTATCAATTTTTAGAACATTTTCATCACCTCAATGAAAGCATCTAATTTAGTAGTACTCATTACCCATTCTATCATTTCCCCAATTTATGGCAATTTCCTCTGTCTATGAAATTTCCTACTCTGGACATTCATGTGAGTGAAATCATACATTATGTTTTGTATTGTATTGTGCTTCTTTCAAATGTCATAAAGTTTGCAAGGTTTAGTCGTGTTGTAGCTCAAATCAGAACTTTTCTTTTTATATCTGAATGAAATTCCATTGCATGGGTCAACCAGACTCTATTCTTATACCTGGCAGGCAGAAAGGCTCTGGCCATTAAGCTTTTTCATGAAATTTCTTTCATCTGCATGGTAAGGTCTCTCATCTTAACCTGGACAGTTTCACAAATAGTATAAGCATGAACAGGTCCTTTTATTTTATAACTTTCATATTTAACCTAAATATATTTTTTCACACTTGTTGATGTTTTAACTAAATTTGTTGTGATGATATTAGTTTGTAAAATTACATAGGTTTCACGCATAAAATGCTACAATGTATCATCTATGTGTTGCATTGTGTTGTCAGCATCCAGAATCAGTTCTCCTTCTGTCACAATATATTTGATGTCCCCTCTCTCCTTTCCCATCCCCTCCCTTATTTCCCTCTTTTAACCACTAAACTATTGACTGTGTTTATGAGTATTTGTTTATTTGTTTCTTTCAGTTTTATAACCCACATATGAGTGAAGTCACATGGTTCTTGATTTTTTCTGTCTGGCTTATTTTACCTAGAATGCAGATCTCAAGGTTCATCTATGTTGTCAAAATGACAGTATTTTATGTATTTTTATGGCAGAGTAATATTTTCTTGTATCAGTTAATGAATTTTATAAACAATTCATAGTAAACGTTATTCAACTTCCACTTCTAACTTTATTTAAAAATAAAATTATTCTATTTTTCTTTAGAAAATAAGAAGAAATAAGAACCTTTTCTAAAGATTTTCTGTCTATATTTCCTGTCACACTTTTTTTACAATTAAATTTATTGGGGTGACATTTTTTTAGTAAAATTTTATAGGTTTTAAGTGTAGAATTCTATAATATATCACCCAAATATTGCATTCTGTGCTAACTACCCACAGCCAATTTTTTTCATCATCATATATTTTATCCCCTTTATCCTCTTCTATCTCCCCCATCTTAACCTCTAGCAACCACTATACCTTTGTATCTATGAGGTTTTGGTTCTTTGACTCACTTGTTGCTTTCAATTTTATATTCCACATGTAAGTGAAAACATATGGTTCTCAACTTTTTTTGTTTTACTTATTTTTCTTAGCATAATAATCTCAAGATCCATCCATGTTGTCACAAATGGCAGTATTTTATCTTTTCTTATGGCTAGGTAATATTCCATTGTATATGAGGGCTGTCCAGAAAGTATCCAACAATGTAATATAAAAGCGAGGCATTTAATGTTGGATTATTTTCAGACAGCCCTCATATATGTACCACATTTTTTAAATCCAATCATCTATTAAAAGACACTTCTGCTGTTTCCATGTCTTGTCCACCATGAAAAATATTGCAATAAACATAGAAATACATATATCTCTATGAATAAATGTTTTCAGATTTTGGGGGTAGATTATCCAGAACAAGACTGTTCAGTTGTATGGTAATTCCATTCTTAATTTTTTTCAAAATTCTCCATACTCTTTTCCAGATTGACTACACCAATTTACATTTCCACCCATGGCATCTGAGGGTTTTTTTTTTCTCCACAGCCTCTCCAATACTTGTTATTCATTGTCTTGTTACATAGACATTCTAATAGGTCTGAGGTAGTATCTCATTGAAGCTTTTATTTGCATTTCTTTGGTAGCTAGTGAAGTTGAGCATGTTTTCCTATATGTGTTGGTCATTTGCATGCCTTCATGAAAGAAATGCCTGTTTAGGTCTTCTGAACATTTTTAAATTGGATTGTTTGTTGTTATTATTCAGTTATTGTAGTTTTTATGTATTTTGGATATTTGCTCATTTTCAGGGGTATTTGTAAATATGAGGGGGTGGTCAAGAAATTCGCAGAACAGGGGAGTTATCAGAGAGGTGGAAAAACTAGTGTAAACAGTTTGGTTTTGTGACTAATTATTAGTTTATGTGCTAAATTTCAGTCTAATTGCATCTATGTTCTTTCAGATATCACCAAAGAGGCACATCAAGTGTGATGAAAACCCAAGTATAGGCCAAATTGAATTTTGCACCATGATCAAGTTCCTCACAAAACAAGAGAAAATACCTCAAACCATTTTGGAAAAGGTATTAGTGGTTTATGCAGATTCTTGCCCTGGGAAATCCATGGTTTACAGTGTCATAGCTCTTCATTGAAGGCACAGAGTCAATTGAAGGTGACCTCCACCTGGGAATCCCTGTTGAGGTTACTTCCTCAGACATTGTCAGAAATGCTGAAAACCAGTAATGGAAAATGCCAGAGAGAATAAAAGGCAGCTAGAAGAAAGGGCTGGACTATCACCTACAATTATTTTGGATGTTCTTCATTAGCACCTATGGATGTCAAAAGTCAGTGCAAGATGGGTACCAAGAATACTCATGTTGCTTCAAAACAATAGTGTGTCAAGTGGTCAGGACAGCTTTTGGACCCCTGCAGAGACAACAAAGATAAAGTTTCTAACCAGATTATTACTAGAGATGAAATTTGGGTTCATAATTATAAGTCAAAGCAGACATCCATGAAGTGGCATGAGAAAGGATGCCACCCCCTAAGAAGTTCAAGATATAGCAATCGGCTAGAAAAATCATGGCTAAAGTTTTTTAGGGATACAAAGGGTATTCTGCTGATTGATTATAAAGATAAAGGAGTTGCAATAACAGAAGAGTACTATTTAAGTCTGTTGAAACAGTCAAAGAAAGAAAAACATGACTATATATTGTGTCAAATGGGAACCAGGTGTATTGGAATGAGGATTTTATAAGTTATATAAATGTTTCATTACTATGTTGTGCACCTGAAAGCAATATAATATTGTATCTCAAATGTAATTGAAAAATTAAAAAAGTTAAGAAAAGAAAAAGAAGAAAATTATCAAAAGGAGTGCTGCTTTTGCACAATAATGCACCCATTCACAAGAGCAATGTTGCCTTGGAAACTCTTCATGATTGTGGCTTCCAAACATTAAGTGACTTTCCTTATAGTCCAGATTTGGTTCCATCTGATTATTATTTCTTCCCAAATATGGAAAAAAGCTTTGAGAATAGAAATTTACAGACTATAAAGCAGTTAAAACTGCAATTTTTAGGGCAAAAACAAAACATTTTTTCAAGGGCTACTTGAAAACTTTCAATAAAGTTATTGAAAGATCTAAAAAGCATATAGGGTTAAGGGTGACAATACTGAATGGAAAAAATAATAAATAGGCTTTTTACACTCTTCCCCTTCATTTAACAAATTTCTTTACCACCCCTTATATTTTCTTTCAATCAGTTTGTTGCCTCTTTGTTTTGTTGATGGTTCTTATTGTTGCACAGAAGCTTTTTAGTTATATATAGTCTTATTTATTTATTTTTGCTTTTACTTTCCTTGTCTTTGAGATCAAATTCATAAAATCTTCTCTGACCTTAATGTCCATATGTTTAGTACCTATGCTTTCTTCTATACAATTTATTGTTTCATATCTCATATTTATGTCTTTGTTACATATTGAGTTAATTTTGATGTATGGTGACAGAAGCCTAGTTTTACTTTTTGCACATGGCTTTCTAATTTTTTCAGCATCATTTTTTGAAGAGGCTTTCTTTTTTCCATTTTGTCTTTTTTGGCTCCTTTGTCAAAAATTATTTGCCCATTTATGTGGATTTACGTCTGCATTCTCAGTTCTGTTTTATTGGTCTGTGAGCCTGTTTTTATAGCAACATCACTTTGTAGAATAATTTGAAGTCATGGAGTATGACTTTAAATAGACCAGGAATCAAACATATCAGAGCTTCTCCACTGCCTTTCTCTCAGCTTCCTATGGATTCCTGGACATGTCATTTTCTTTTCTCTAAAATGGGGCTCAGGATAGCCACCTCAGAGACCTGTTGTAAGAAATAAATAAGAATGCTCACCAAGCACATCACATAGGTCCTGGCCCAAAACACATCTTAAATATTCAGGGACATGTGTGATCACTCCTGTAATTAAGATCCAGAGGAAAATTAATATGGTTCTAATGCAGAAAGGGAGAAATAAATAGAGCAGAGGGTGGAGATTGCTGCAGAGATGACTCTAGCTAAAACTAAGCCAGTGTTTTGGGGCAGGGCTATATATTTGGAAGCATTCTAGGTGGGATAACAAAATTCTCTGATGATTTCTTATTTATTCTTATCAAGTCATGGTTTAGATATAATAAGATTTGTCATTTTAAAGTATCTAATTAAGTAGTCTTCTGTGTATTATAAAGATTCTGCAGTCATCACCACCATCCAAGTCCAAAATATTTTCTTCATTTAAAAAATATCCCATATTCATTGACAGTAACTGTATTTTTCTCACTTCTCTATGTCCCTACACACATACTTGGCAATCACTAGTTTACCTTCTGTCTTTATGGATTTGTCTTTATATATGTTTTATGTAAATAAAGCATCCACTATGTGGATTCCATTTATGCATCATATCAGTACTGTTTTCTATTTTATGGCTAAATAATAGTATATTGTATGAATATAGCACATTTTGCTTAGCTATTTATTAGGTGATAGATTTTTTCTACTTTTTAGCTATCACTTAAAAAAATTATTGGGGGGCAGATTTTCCTGGTAGATTATAGGCTAGGCTTCAGCGCTCTCATCGCCATGTCCTGGGTTCACTTCCCAGTCAGAGAACCAACCAAAATATTTTAAAAATTAAAAAAAAAATAAAAGAATTATCTCTAAAGATCCCACTTGAAGTTATTGTCATTTAAGCTAAGTCAGCATTCTTATACATTTTTCTCCAGTCATTTTATTTGCAGGGTACAAGGAATGTATAAATTAAATATTCTGATTTACTAAGGTGTCAGAAGAGATACTGATGAGACCAGATTTGTGTATATTGCAGGTAATCAAAGTAAGATGGAACATAAACTATGAAAAGAGATAAAGGGCAGTGAAAATAAGGTAAGGTCAATGGTTTAGATGTACCTTATTGTGTTAAAGTATTATTGAAACTAGAATAAGAGAAAGTATACTGGTAAAAATAGTAGAAAATAAATTGAAGATAATAATCACCAGGTATATATTATCTATTGTCTCAGAAAGGAGGGTGGGAAATGCTGGAATAAAAGGGTGATTTAATTATATTGACACTTTCCTCAATAAACAACTGATGTGTAATATGGGTACTCTGGAATTATCTTAAATATTTTTGTATATCTTTTAATATACCATTAGAAAAATAAATGTGAATATATTTCTGATGTAGTACTTAGCGAACAAGTTAGTTTAACATAGTATATATAGTACTTTTATATTCAGAGTAAAACTATCACCTAATGTATTATGATTTCTTAAATAAACATTTATTAAGATTATTCTATGTGTTGAGTACTGTGATTGGACTTTAGGATAAGGTAATTACCATAATGATACAACCCTGTTTTTTATTACAAATTCAAGAATACAAACTATGCATTAATGTCACATTTGTAGAATTTTAAAATTTAAATTAGAATCACATTATGTTCAATATTCATATGTGTTCTCTTAATTAAGAATTTTTCCATGACAAAATATTATGTCATTGATAAAGACATTTTGGATATCTTTTCATAAACTTCTATAATAATTGTAATATAATACAAAGTAAAAATCATGTATCTAATGTAACTATTAAAAATAAACAAGAAAAACTGCTTAATAATATTTGAATTTAGGGAGAAAGATTATGGGTATATTTTTTCCTCCTTTCTGCATTAATTAATTTTCTACATAAAAAAGTTAAAGCCAAAATATATATGGATTTTAAATTAAAATATATATTAAAAATATTTAAAATTATAGGCTTTCCTGTGAATAGGAGATTACTGATAAAGCCTATGATTTCTTTGTTTAGCAAAAAGTGTTTACATCCCTTGTCATTATAGATAGGAAATGTGTCATCTGTGCATTGCTAATTTTCTCTCTGTTTCCAATTTTTATAAAGCCTTGCTACATACAGAGCTTATAATAAACACTGTTCTTCCTACCATTTCCAACACACTTTTTCATGGGATCTCTGAAGTACATCTGTAAATCTTTTGAATCTCCACTAGATGATCAAACATAAATAAAAAAGAAAAAGGCAATTATGTGGTTTGTTTCCAATTTCCTTTTTTTGTAATCTCAGACAAGAAATAGATTCTCATGATATGTACTTTCTTACTTTGTGTTTCATTTCTGTCATGTACATGAATGAGAACAATCTCTGGTGCTATGAGAAACAGAATTGCACTGAGAAGATGCTCCAACACTGCCATCCAGTGGCCAGAATAGGTATGTCAGGTTCCTGTGAAATGAGTGTGCAGAATGATGTCTACTCTACTGGCCCTACACTTCCTTCTTTGCACTAGTGAGCATAAAATGTCTTCTAGGATTTGCAAGAGGCTGATAAAGTTCTGTCAGCAGGAAAAATTACATTAGAAAACACAAATCTTTCACATTTAGTGCCAGTCCCTTCCCACTGCTGTTCCTGGACAATGAGTAAGTGAATAGATAGAAATGTGTGCCAGGTCAAGTGGAGATGAAATTATATATCTTAAAGTACAGGAACAAGTATAGCAAATGAATGTAGACTTCAGAAATAAAAATTCAAATGATAAAAGTAGAGTATAAATATAGTTCTGTTAGTATCTAACTATTAACTTTTAGGCAGTACAATTCAGGAAAAATGATGACAAATTGGAGACTGCTTTGGAAAATTGAGAGGTTAAAGGCAGTTAGCATCATGCTATTGGGGAAGTTGGGTAGACCTGCACATTTTATATATGAATAAGAGAGGATTATGAACGACTTGAATTTTAGTGCTATTATTTCTGAAGATATATGATCTAAAAAGCAAACAAACAAACAAACAAAAAAACAGGGGCAGTGGTTACAGGGACTTTGTTGGCTCAATATAAGAAGGCCTTCCTAAAAGTGAGATTTGTACAGTAGCAATGGCAACAGGGCCCTCCCTGTCTTTTTCCTGATTTTAGGGGAATGGGCTTTAGGTTTGCCCCATTCAGCATATTAGCTGAGGGTTTGTCATATATGGCCTCTATTATCTTTAGACACTCTCCTTCTATACCCATTTTATTCTGTGCTTTGATCATAAATGAATGTTGTATCTTGTCAAATGCTTCTGCATCAATTGAAATAATTACATGGTTTTTTTTTATCTTTTAATTTGTTTAGATGGTGTATCACATTGACTTTCATATGTTGAACAATCCTTGTGCTATGGGACGAATCCTACTTGATTGTGGTATATGATCTTTTTGATGCATTGTTGTATTCTATTTGCTAATATTTTGTTTAGAATTTTTGCATCTGTGTTCATCAGAAATATTGATCTATAGTTTTGGGGGGTGTGTGTGTGTGTGTGTGTTGTCTTTTCCAGGCTTTGGTATTAGGGTAATGTTGACTCTGTAGAATGAGGTAGGAAGTATTGCCTCACCTTCAATTTTTATGGAAGAGTCGAGGAGAAAAGGCATTAATTCTTCTTTGATTGCTTGGTAAAATTCATTTGTGAGACCATCTGGTCTGGAGCTTTTGCCTTTGGAGAGGATTTGGATGATTGTTTTAAGATTTTTACTATTATTTGTCCATTATTCAGTTCTTTTTGGCTCACTCTAGGTAGACTATATGTTCCTAGGAACTTGTCTATTTCTTCTAGGTTGTTAAATTTAGTGGCATAAAGCCCTTCATAATATTGTCTTATGATCTTTAGTGTTTCTGTGGTATCATTGGTAATTTCTCCCTTTTCATGTCTAATTTTGTATATTAGTGTCTTTCTCTTTTGTTTTTGGTTAGTCTAGCCAGGGGTTTTTCAATTTTGTTGAGTTTTAAAAGAACCAGCTCTTAGTACCATTAATTTTTTGTATTATCTTTCTGTTTTTTATTTCAATTATTCTGCTCTAATTTTTATGATTTCTTATCTTCTGCTGACTTTGGTTTTTTTCAGTTCTTCTTTTTCAATTCTTTAAGATGGGATGATACAATGTTTGCTTGTTATCTTGTTTCTTAAGATAGGCCTGAGAGATGCAACAAAATGGCATTATAAGAAGGACCTCTGAAAAACTCCTCTGCGGATTGCAACTAATGAAACACCTATTCTTCAACCAAAGGCCCTCTACACAATGCACAATCACAGCTAAGAAACCCAATTGTGGCATTAAGGTACCTACAGGCAGGCAGAGGGTTAAACAAGGGAAAAATAGAAGGAGACGAGCAGGGACACAGATGTGTGATTTTCCACTGGGATCTCCACCACTGGGGAAGGGAAGAAGAGTACAGCAGGAGTGCACTCTGGACCTCACTCAGTCCACCAGAAAGAGGAAAGAAAGCCCACAGCTGGGGTGCGAGTTATCTCACTCACCTCACTTTGGCCCCAGGAGGTGCAGACCTGTCTACAAACCACAGCAGCCAGACCTCACTCTGGTTCCCAGATGAGAAAGGGCAATGGGGCAATGAGGACCATAATGCTCCATCTGGGAGGGAGAAAGGAGGGGGCATCAAGCACACATTTCTTGGCTCACAAACAAAATGATTTGAAAGACCAGCATACGGGAGAACTGACTCCAAGGATCAGTGCAGAGTCCATGTGTAGGGCAAGCCAAGAACAAAAAGATGCAATCATATCCAAACTCTCTGCATGACCCATGGAGCCACAGGAATAGAACAATCACTCCTCCCTGACAGACCTCTGCCCACCCAGTTTTAGCAGCGAATACCAACTGCAGGTGGTAGGGTCCAGAGAGGCTGCAAATATTAGAAACCAGAGAATTAAAGTGATGGGGACATATGATCCATCAGAAACAGAGCTCAAAGCAATGGTTATAAAAATACTTAAGAAACTGAATGATAATTTCAACAGATAGCAAGCATTAAAGTAGGCGTACAAACCATTATAAAGGACCAGACAGAGATAACAACTACATTAACTGAAATAAACATTGAAATAGAAGTCACCTAGTTAGATAAAATAGAAACACATAGCAGTAATTTGCCAGAAAAGCCAGCAGAAAACACCCATTTAGAACAGATAGATATGAGAATTCAGGAAAATGAGGATGGTCTGAGATTTCTCTGGGCAAATTTTAAGCAGAAGAATATAAGAATATAAGAAAAGTAAGGGATCAGGAAATTATTTGAAGAAATAATAAATGAAAAGCTACCTAACTTGGTGAAGGAAATAGACATACAAGTCTAGAATGCACATAGAATCCCAAACAGAATGATCTCAAATAAGAACACACTGAGGCACATTGTAATTAAAATGGCAGAAGTTAAAGAAAAAGAAAATTCTAAAAACAGCAAGAGAAATGCAAGTAGTAACTTATAAAGGAACATCCATTTGATTCTCAGCTGATTTCTCACCAGAAACTCTACAGGCCAGAATGGATTGGCAGAAAATATTCAATGTGGTGAAAACCAAGAATAACGTACCCGAAAAGGCCAGCATTCAAAATAGAAGGACAGATAAAGAGCTTCTCAAATAAGAATAAGTTAAATAACTACATCACCACCAAACCAGTAGTACAAATAATGTTAGAGGGGCTTCTTTAAGATGGGAGGAGGGATGGGAGAGTGGGTAAAATAAGGCAAAGGGATAGAGAAATTTAGTTTAGTTGTTAACATAAAATTGAAAGTAACCAAAAACAAAACAAAACAAAATAAAACAAAACCCAAAACTGATGAACCCAGTCAATAATTTAGTAGTTACCTGAGGGTAAGCTGGGAGGCAGTTAGGGAAGAAGGGACAAGGACACAAATATATGGTGATGGAAAATGGAACTGACTCTGGGTGATGAACGCATAATACAACACATAGAAGATGTAATGTAAAATCGTACACCTGGTACCTATGTAATTTTTACTGATCAATGTCACCCCAATAAATTTTTTAAAAGGGTGATATAATAAAAATAAAATCCAAAAAATAAAAAAAAATGAAAAGATAGGTCTGAATTACATAAATTTCTCTTCTATTTCTGCTTTGTCTGCATTCCAATAATTTTGATATGTTGTACTATTATTGTCCTTAGTTTCTATATTTTTTAAATCTCTTATTTGTTCTTTGATCTAGTCATTTTTAATAAGGTGCTGTTTTATTTTCACGTATATGAGGTTATTTCTGCTTTCCTTTCACAGTTGATCTCAATTTCAAAGCTTTGTGGTCTGAGAATGCACTTAGTATGATTTCAGTATCCTTGAATTTGCTGAGGCTAGATTTGTGTCTCACCACATGATCTGTTTTTGAGAACATTTCACATGCACTAATAGAAGAAGGTATAGTCAGCTTTTGTTGGGTGAATGCCCTGTAAATATTAATTATGTCCAATTGCTGTAATGTGTCATTTAGAGCTGATATTTCCTTATTTATTTTCTGTTTGGGTGATTTGTCCATGGCTGTTAAGGGGGTATTTAAGTCTCCCACAATGATTGTGCTTTTGTTAGTTTCTCTTTTCAGATCTGTTAGTAATTGCTTTGTAGATTTCAGTGCTGCCTGATTGGGGGCAATATTTAATGAGTGTCAAGTATTCTTGTTGTAATGTCCCTTTTATCACTATGAAATGTCCATCTTTGTCTCTTATTATCTTTTCTTAATCTGAAGGTTTTTTGTAAGATAGCTGTGTAACTTCTGTTTTTCTCTGAACATCATTTGTTGGAGCAATGTTTTCCATCCTTTCACTCTGAGGTGTATCTTGGAGACAGCATATTGATGGGTTTTGTTTTTTAATTCATTCTGCTACTCTGTGTCTTTGTATTGGTGAGTTCAGTCCATTTACATTAAGAGCAATGATTGATACATGAGGATTTTCTATGGTCATCACTTATTTTATTTTATTTTATTTTAATTTTTTTCCCAACTCTATACCATTTACTCTGATGTTTGGTTTCAAGTCACAGACCCTCCTTCAGTATTTCAGGAAATGCCATATTCATGCTGAAGAATTCTCTCAGCTATTTTGTATGTCTGAAAAGGTCTGTATTCTTCATATCTGAAGGATAATTTTGCTGGATAATTTATTCTTGGTTAGAAGTTTCTGTCTTTTAATATTTTTGATATTTGAATCCACTCCCTCCTGGCTTGTGAAGTTTTTGCTGAGAAGTCTGATGATAGCCTGATGGGTTTTCCTTTAAAAGTTATAACTTTTTTCCCCCCTGAATACCTTGAGAATTATCTGTCTTTGGTTTTTGACATCATCAGTATAATGTGTCTTGGAGATTTGCTAGGGTCTAGATAGCTAAAGATCTTATTTTCCTCTTGAATTTGGGTTTCAGATTTTTCCATAGGTTTGAAAAGTTCTCATCTACTATTTGTTAGAGTATGCTTTCTGTAGTGTTTAGTTTTACTTTTTGCTGCTTTTTCCAAGCCTATTACTCTAATATTGTTTTTTTTTTCTAATAGAGTCAGATAGTTTTGGTGGAGTTCTTTCAATCTTTTTGATTCTGTAGTTCCTATCTTCTTCTTTCTGTGTTGTTTCCATGTTCTGATCTTCAATATCACTAATTATTTTCTCCATCTGGTCATCCCTGTTTTCTATGACAGTTATTTCATTTTTCACCTTTATTATTGTATTATTTATCTTTCAAATTTCCATGTGATCCTTTCCCATAATTTCAATTATTTTGTTAAAATGTTCCTTTTGTTCACAAATTTGCTCTCTGAGATCATTTATCTCATCTATGGTTTCCTGCCAACATGTTTTCATTTCTCAGAGAACCTTTAGAACTGCAGTGTTATATTCTACAACACTTAGTTCATACATTTCTACATCTAGAAGATCCTTTTTCTGGAGCTTTTCATCTTTTTTTCTAAGCGGCTTCGAATTCTAAGGTGGTCAGAGTGTTTTACCTTCTGGGCAGGAGGTCTTTTTCTGTGACAGTTTTAGGGAGGTCTCTTTTTTTTTTCTGGTTGGTATTGCTGTAGTGTCTTGCTGTACAGCAAACACTGGGTGGCACTGGGGGACTAGCTTTGTGAAAGAGAGCTAGGCTTGGAAGCCAGGCAGTCCACGGTCACTCTGCTTCCTATGGTAGCTTCCCTGGTCTCCAACTCCACTGCAACAAGTCTGTTGGTCAAAGGATGCAGAGAGGCTTATGCCAGGCAAACTGAGAGTGTTAGGTGCTGAGTGCTCTCACAAGCTCAGCCTTACTTCATTCTCCTGGGCCCACTTTTCACCCAGGACTATGTTTCAGCATTTCAGTGTTTACACAATAGCTAATCTCAGATTCAGACTCACTCAGAGCAGATAGTGATACTGCAGCTGGAAGCCCTATTCTTGCCTAGGGCATTAAAGATGCTTTATGTTCAGCCTCTGAGATCCCCTGGCATGGTTTCCTGACTATGTCCCTAACAAGCTACTGCTTGGTTCAACTCATTCATGGTCTGCAGAGTCTCAGATACTCTCTGGCCTCTTCTCTTGTTGCTGCTTGGCCATCTCTCCACCCAATATGCTTCTCCTTGGCCGATGTTCCCTGATTCCTTCTTAGTTCTTTCAGTTAGCCATATCTTCTCTTTCACTCACTCCCTTTTCCCTAACCTTCAGATGTTTTCTTGGGATACATGGATCTCTTGGCTATCACTGTGCCATTCAGGGTTTCCTATGTTGGGTCCCAGTTAGCTGTTCAATTGTATTTTTTAGAAAATGTTTCAAGGATGTCCTCTCTGGTTGCCATCTTGCCAAGCTTCATCCACAATAGTTTTTGAACTCATCAATTTTGATGCCTACTAGTGCTTCTGCCATTTTTTGTTTCTTTTCTTCCACATTGGCAAAATGGTTCTCTTTGAGAACTTTTTTTTCACCCAAGGATACAAAAAAAAAAAAAAAAAAAAAAAAAAAAAAAAAAAAAAAAACAAATAAAAGTAGAAAAAGAATGTTGATCAAGGAGAGATCAATTGAATAGGAAGTATGTGACAGCACAGGGGTCATGCTGTTTTTGATCAATAACTGCTGAATACTCAGCATAATGTGGGCAGGTGCACTGTCATGGTAGAAGACCAATAATCTGTTTGCCACTACTCAGGTCTTTTTGTTTTTTGTTTGTTTGTTTGTTTTGTTTTTTACAAATTGTGAAGCAACCTTCTCAAAACCTCCAGATAAAAACTTTGGTTGACTTTTTGACTCAGAGAAACAAATTCTGAGTGCACAATTCTTCTCACATCAAAATAATGTAATTCTAGATTTGCTTGGATTCCCCTTTGTATTCAAACAAATAGTTGATGAGAACTTCCCTACCCTATAGAAAGAATCTAAGAAGCAAACAGAACTAATTACATCAATTCTAACCACTCTTTTAAAAGGCACATTATATTGAAACTGTAAAAAATTGACAAAATAAGAATTTTCAAAACAGCCAAAAAATAATCTATTTAAGTAAACCCATTAGATATTAAGTACCTTTTCAGCAGAAACTCTACAAACCAGGAGGAAGTGGAATAAAGTATTCAGACTATTGAAAGAGATAATTACAAACCAAAAAAATATATCCACCAGTTATACTTTACATATAAAGAAGAAATAAGAAACTTTTCAGATATACAGAAGCTGAGGTAATTTTCCTCTACAAGGCTTGCATTACAACAAATACTTAAGGAGGTTATTCTACCTGAAACAAGAAGATAAAGGGGTAAAACTATGAGTACAACTCAACAACAAAAATAAGAAGGGCAAAAATCCCACAAACATTCCTTCATGAAATAGATTTAAAAATTATCAGATTATTAGAAACCACAAAAGATCTCAAATAGCTGAAGTAAGCTTACTTAAAAAGTATAAGGTTAAAGGCACCACTCACCCCAATTTCAGTTTATACTATACAGCTTGGTATTGGCAGCAAAACAAACACATGGAATCAAAAACCTAAAAATAAATCCACAAATATATGGACAAATAGTTTTTGATAAAGGAGTGAAAAATACACAATAGGAAAAAAAATCCTCTTCAATAAATAGTGCTGGGAAATTTGAAAAACCATATGCAAAAGAATGACTCTGAACTGTGAACAGTCGCCATATATTAAAATTAATTAAAAATCGATTAAAGCCCTCTACATAAGACCCAAAACAATAAGTTGTATAGAAAAAAAAAACCATTGGTACTAAACTTACAGATCTTGGGCTCAGGGAGGACTGCATGAATTGGACTGCAAAAGCAAGGAAAGTATAAGCAAAAAAATAATAAATGAGACTATATCAAACTAAAAAGCTTCTGTACAGCAAAAGAAACCATCAACAAAGCAAAGAGGCAACCAACAGAATGGGAGACAATATTTGAAAACAATGCCTCTGATAAGGGTTTAATATCTGAAACATATTAAAAAATCATGACTCAACAACAAAAATACAAACAATCCAATTAAAAAGTTGGCAAAAGACCCAAACAAACACTGTACCCATGAAGACATACAAATGGCCAACAGAATATGAAAAAAATGCTTAACTTCATTAGCTGTTAGGGAAATGCAGATCAAAACCACAATTAGATACCACTTCACCCCTGTTTAAATGGCTAGTATCAACAAGACAAGGAATAGTAAGTGTTGAAGAAACTGTGAACTTTTGTACACTGATGGTAGAAATGCAAATTGGTACAACCAATGTGGTGGACAGTATGGATCTTCCTCAGAAAATTGAAAATGAAGTTACCATATGACCTGGAAATCCTCCTTCTGGGTATCTACCCCCAAAATGTGAAAAGCTTAGTCCACTAAGGCTTATGTACCCCAGTGTTCATTACAGTAATGTTCACGGTGGCCAAATCATGGAAACAACCAAAGTGCCCTTTGATAGATGAGAGGATAAAGAAGCTGTGGTACATATACACAAGGGAATATTACTCAGCTATAAGAAAAGATGAAATACTGTTATTTGAGACAAAATGAATGAACTTTGAGATCATCATGCTAAGCCAGACATAAAAAAATAAGAACCATATGACTCACTTTTATATGAAATATAAAACTGAAAGCAACAAAAAACCAAAAACTCACTGACAGCATCAATAATTCAGTGGTTACCAAAGGAGAAGAGGAAAGTGGGTGGAAATGGATGGAGGGAAGTCAAATACATGGTGATGGAAAGAGAAATGACTTTGGGTGGTGATCATATAAAGCAATATATAGATGATAAACTGTAGAATTGTACACCTGGAAACTATGTAATTTTTACTAAACAATGTCACCCCAATAAATTTAACAATAAAAAAAATTTTTTTTAAATGAGCACAAATTTTACTAAAAGTGGTTATAGGATGTGGTAGAAATGAGAAAATCAGGTCAAATATATAACAATGGAAAGAAAACTGACTCTAGATACTGAATACACAATGCAATATATAGCTGATATATTATAGAAATATTCAGTCAAAATGTATATAATTTTATTAATCAATGTCATTCTGATAAATTTAATAAAAATTTCTAATGAAATATTAATCTCCTTTTCAGAAACATTAATCTACTCAGAGTTTACACTTAGTTGGAACTTCCCCTTTTATACATTTGCAGTTTCAATTTTCTACATGCCCTTTGAATCTTCTCTAAATATTTCTCTTTAGATTGCATATGCACCTGCGAAAATACATATTCACAAACTTAATTCTTTAACCTAATGCACCTGCACAGAATTCTATGCCAATAAAACTTTATTCTCTGAGGTTGATATAGAACAAAACTAGTATTAGTACTTGGGTAAGGACCATGATGCAATTATCCTGACAAATAAACCTGACAAAGCTAATGTTCTCTTAAGGCCATAAAATTTATACAAATTTTTCTTTATGTAAATTATTACTGTTTTGTATGGGGAAAGAATACATAAGAAACATTGTGAGACTACTAGGCTTTCCTATTTATATCTCAATAACTTCAGTTCTGCCCATTAAATTTTAGGAGAGTAAGTCTCAATCTTAAACTGCCTTTAACACTTGATAAGTGAGAGATCAAGAAATGCCATCACAAACCATAGAATATTATTCTGGTTTTCTAAAATTGATTAAAAGAGAACTGATTGTGGGCAGTGAGCAAACAATGCAATATATAGATGATGTATTATAGAAATGTACACTTGAAACCTGTATAATTTTACTAACCAATGTCACTCCAATAAATTAATAAAATTTTCTAAAAATACTGAGAAGAGATTAACTCCAATTTCAGGACATCATTTTTAGTAGACAAAGGAGCTCATAATTTAAGTTCATTTATGTAAGTCAAAATCAGATAGTAAACATAAACTGTTCTTTCCAAGAGCTAATCTAAAAACTTTTCAGAAACCTATCTGGACCCCATAAACTTTTTTACAAATAACTACTTTTAAGTTTAGAAATCGCTTCTGGTGGTTGTCAGTTCTGACCAATGGGTGCTAGGCACCTCCCAATATTTGTAA
This sequence comes from Lyroderma lyra, assembly GCA_004026885.1. NCBI lineage: Eukaryota > Metazoa > Chordata > Mammalia > Chiroptera > Megadermatidae > Lyroderma > Lyroderma lyra. The sequence goes on along the minus strand of PVJL010005248.1, from coordinate 79,535 downwards.
TCAACTATTCTGTCTTCCATATGAGCTGGATCATAGAACCAATTTTTGTTTTGGTTATTCTGAAAGAAAAGTTCCATTTTACAAAAAATAGAGTTACACTGATATGTAATCCTTGTACTTTCCCCAACATGAACATATAAAACTAATAGTATCCTTAAGCAGCCAAGAATAGTTAACAAAGTTTTTGCTATTTTACATAAAAAAAATGTTGTTGATCTGAGGAGGGTATGTTCTAGTTTCTGAAAGGATAAACATTTCCCCATAAATGTATTAGTATTACTACTAATGATAATATTACAAAATTAATTAAACTGTGAATTTAGAATTCTGTAGCTATTATACTCTTTTCTTTTTACAAATTGTACTGACAAACAAATAATTAATATATGAGTAAGTAACATATTTCTGGCTTCCTGGTTGGCAGGAGTGACTGATCTAGTCTGTGTAGCCAGAGCCATTTCTAATAAAATCTTAGATAAATATATTACCATTATTCATGTCTCCTTTGGTCCTTGCTTTTCTTATCTATAAAGTGACAGCATTTAGCTTTTAGATTTTGAAATTCTTAGGCTGCCCTAATTTTCCTTAACTGTGAGATGACCATGGATGCTTTGTGCAAAGAAAAAGTGAACAAAAACTGCAGTCAGAGAGTGTGATAGAAGTTTACAGGTAAGGGTCTTTATCTTTACTGTTGAAAAACAGAATGTTTGAAGTAAACATGTTTTAGATCATTAAAAATTTATATATATATTACAAATACCTTGCTTATTGCTTTTTTCTAATTCCCATAGTTACTAAAGTAAACTGAAAACAGATGTGGAACATATATACGGCTTTAGATTCTGTGTGGAGTGAAGACTTGGAGTAAAAAAGAATAGTCTTAGAATAAAATTGTAAGTGGAAGGACAGAAATCTGAGACAGGTTCTTCTTTAAAACAATCTATTTTATTTCTGATGAAGATAAGAAAGCAAAATAATAGTTGTTATATTTTCTTATCAAACAAGTATTTCATATTCAGGCTCTTTCTCTAATTGTGTGACATTAATCAAGTGACAAATTTTGTTACAATATTTCTCTCACCTATGAAAACAATAATTTTGAAATTGTGAAAACAATAATGTGTAACCTACGAAAACCTCATAGAATGTAGAACAAATGAAATAATAGCTGTTATGCATATAGGATTTAAATCCTCTGTTATCCAGGCAGTTCTTACCATTTAACTTTTCTATTTCTTTAATATTCTGGAAGACTTCTAACTTAACAAAAGAAAACCTACTTTTATTCAGCCACTACAAATATTTAGTAAGTATACAGAATCATGAAAAAAGCATATACATAGTTTTCATAGAATTTACTTTCCTATTAAACAAAAAAGTGTATTTGTTAGATTTTTTGTGTCAGCACAGCTAAAAGTTGTTTTTGAAATACTTTCAGATTTCTACATATGCAATTTCTTGCATGAATTGATAAAAAAACACTCTTGAAAATTACATTTCTCATTTCAAATGGGATAAAATATTATGCATATTCTAAATCAAGGTATAGAATCTACCTAGAGTTTATCATCTCTTTTTACTATTTCTTACAATAACGCCTTTAGGTAAATTGAACAGAAAACAAAAAACACATCATAACATATATTTAGAAATTTCTAAAATATTTAACAGTATTTTTTTTAATTTTCAAAATGCATTGCTATATTTGTCTCATAAAAAATCTACGTGTTCTAAATCTTAGAACATGAGTGACATGATGGTTTTGTTAAGCTCCAAAGTTTCTATGAGCATTTCTAAAGCTTACAGTCCTGAGGTTTCAAATTGTAAAGCTTTCTCTATAGCCAAAATTTTCTTTGCATGTTTGGGTTATGAAACACAAAATTACTATATAATTTGTCTTCCACCTCATCCACTTTCTGTTCATAAATGTGTCAGCTATTTATTTATTTATTTATTTATTTATTATGAACACTGATTTTACCTAGCACATCTTTCTCAGAATCTCCTTTGAGCTTCAGATATTCTTTAGTCTAAGAAAGGCCACATGAACTTTGGTACAGACACCAACTTTTCCACCTACATATTCAGGCTAATCTTTAAGAGGCTGTTTTATCTTGTGTGCTGCTGGAGTTAGGTGGGGGGTAGCCCAAAACAAATGTGTTGGAACTTGGTTTTGCTCACAGTCCAAATAGTGGCCTGGAACAACAAAGATGATGCTCTTGCCCTGAAAGAACTCTGCTGCCTGATGCTGGAGTTCAGACTCTTTCATCTCTCTCCACTGACATGGTGGGTCTATTGAGCCAACTTACTTTTTATAAGATGATTCCCTTTTTTTTAACACATATCAGTTTATACAACATTTCACTGAATAATATAAAAGTAACTCACAAATAAAACACAAAATATTTGACTTTTGATGAGTATATACTTCAACTGGAAAAAAACAAAATTATTCTTCATACTCATTTTTCTCTAAAGTCAATATGCAGCTTTATTTTGCTATGTCTTTAGCCAGTATATTTTTTTTCAATTAAATTTATTAGGGTGACATTGGTTAGTATTATATAGGTTTCAGGTGTACAATTCTATAATATATCATCTATGTGTGGCATTGTGTGCTCATGACCTAGAGTCAGTTCTTCCATCACCACATAGTTGACCCTTTTCTCTCCTCCACCAGCCCATTTTCACTTACCCTCATGAGTTTTTGTTTCTTAGTTTGTCTTGTTCACTTGTTGCTTTCAGTTTTATACCACGTATGAGTGATGTCATATGTATTATTTTTACTTTTCTGTCTGGCTTATTTTGCTCTGCATGATGATCTCAAGATGCATTCATGTCGGGAGTTTCCTGATGGTGTAGTGGCTTAAGGCTTCAGCGCTGGCACTGTCAGCGCTGTGGCCTGGGTTCAATTTCCAGTCAGGGAGCTACCAAAAAGAAAAAAAAAGATGCATTCATGTCATTGCAAATGGCAGTATTTCATCTTTTCTTAAAACTGAGTAATATTCCATTATGTGTATGTACCACAGCTTCTTGAAAACATTTTTTTGCAAAGATATATGTGCCCCAATGTTCATTGCAGCATAATTTATGGTGGCTAAAAGATGGAAATAACCAAGGTTTCCTTTGATAGTTGACTGGATAAATAATATGTGGTACATATACACAATGGAATATTATTTAGTCTTAAGAAAAAATGAAATACTGCCATTTCCAACAACATGGATAGGTCTTGAGATTATCATGGTAACAAAAACAAGTCAGACAGAAAAAGTTGGGAACTATATGACTTAACTCATGTGGGTTATAAAACTAAAAGCAACAAATGAACAAGAAAAACAAATGAAGAATAAAAAAAATCATAAACACAGATAATAGTTTGGTGGTACCAGAACATAATAGGGGGGTGGGGTGATGAAAAAGGCAATAGAGGTTTGGATATATGGTGAAGTAAGGACTACTGACTGGAAGGTGAACACACAATTTTCTCCATCTGGTCAGTTTTGTTTCCTAAGCTAGTTATTTCATTCTTCATCTTTTTTATTGAGTTATTTTTCAGAATTTCTACTTGATTTTTTTTTAAATTTCAGTCTCTTCAATAAAATATTTATTTTGTTCATTGATTTTATTTCTAAGTTTATTAAATTGCTTACTTCAATTTTCTTGCCTCTCATTGAGTTTTTTCATAACTACAATCTTGAATTCTTTGTCATTTAAGTCACATATTTCCATGTCTTTAAGTTCATTTTCTGGAGATTTTTTAGCTTCTTACTGAGCAGTTTTATTTCTTTTGGTCACTCATAGCTATTAATGTGTTTCTTTTCTTGGGCATCTACAGACATAGATTCTGCAACAGGTACACTGAAAGTGGTCTTTCTTTCACTTTCCAGTAGGTATCGCTGAAGGACTTTACTTTCTTTCTTGAGCGACACCATTTTATTTTCTCTTGTGTTATTTCTTCTTCTTGTGGTGGGTGATTTCCTGTGAGGTGGGCTTCTACTTTTTGCCCCAGTTACCCTGGTCTCAGTGCACCACTCTCATGGGAGGATGTCATAGGCAATGGGGCTATGAGCATCTGAAATGCCAATGCTGTCCCTGCAGCCAGAAATAGCAGTGACTTGATGTGTCAGCTGCCCTGAGCACCCTTGCTGGTTTCTGCTGGAAATGGTTGGGGCAGGGTGCATTGAAGGAGGCAGTAGATGCGTTTGCATCACTGAATAATAGCTGCTCCCAGCTTGCACCTCTCTCACCCTTACAGCTTCTTCCCTGTCACCAGAATTAGCTGTTCTATGGTTTTTGCTGCTCAGGAACTGTCTCCCCACTTCTCTGGACTGTAGATATTCTGCTCTTTAACACTCACTGCTACAGTTCCTTCAGAGAGAGGTGAGCTCTGGGAGGGTAAGGAAAGGTAGCTAGGCTCCTTGTATTTGTTTTCTGCCTAGCAGTGAGGGATGACTTTTATCCCTTTGTATTGGGCTTTTGCCCTGAGGTCTCTGTCCTGCTGGGTTCTGCCATATTATATACTGATCTCGCAGGCTGGCACACTCAGGCCAGAGAAAGTGCACCCACACTTTCACAGTTTTTCTTATTCCTGGGACCATGGTTAGCTCCAGTCTGCTTCCCATTGCCCCTATCTCTGCACTTCCTCATTTCCTTCTCTCCAGTTTGGCCTGTTTTGCCCACCTTCAATGTTTTGATGCAATAAGTAAATCTCTCAGCTGTGTTTTTGTATTACATGGATAATTCTTTGTTGAATTATAGCTGTTCAACTTGGGGTAACTGTTAGGTAAAAATAGGGGCAGGTCACCACCACTACCCACTGCCCTTCTATAGCCAGGAACCAGTTTGGCAGACAAAGTCAGTTGATCAGTTACTCAGTCACTGAGATATGCTATTAAGACAATCACTGAGGTATGCTGTATCTGAAACTGAAACTAGGGAATTATCTGAAATCCCTTGAGCTGAAACCCCATGGACAATTTGGACCACATCAGCCTCTGTGAGTTAGTTCCTCACTTTTCTGTGTAAAAGAAAGTGCTTTTTCTCTGCTCAGGGCTGACACGGCTTAGTCTGCCTCAGCCCACCCACACTGGGTGCTTTTATACATTTTTGCTTTTAATACATCTTGGCCTTGTGTTCTTCATGCGAATCGATGGTTTCCACCTTTCAGTAACTTCCACGGGAGATTTCAAGGCATTTCTGTCATGCTGTCATTTTGTTGCCACCTTTCTAACTATTGTGATTTCTTCCCTTACCAGTTTGCTCTTAGATTCATCAATCTTGTTACAAATATAAGAAATTCCTTGATTTTTACTATCAAATAGCATTATAGTGTGTGGCTACATTATGTTTTGTTTATCCATTTACTACTTGATGAATTTTTGTGTTGTTTTCAGTTTGTGGCAATTATAAATACAGGTTAATCATTCAAATAACAGGTGTATCCATGGGCATGACTATATTTTAGTCAATTAAATAGTTATGAGTAGAAATTCCATGTCTGACATACCATTTTGCATTCTCATAATCAATATATAAGTGTGAGTTGCTCCAAGTTAATGTAATAATTTACTTCTGATATTCTAAAAGTTGTGTGAGGGTGCAGAGGTATCAATTTTAATTTCCATCCTCTTAATAACTAAGGATATTTAATATCAATATCTTTTTACATCATATTTCCTCTCAGTATCTTTTCTTTGGTAAAATACTCAAATATTTTGTCTTTTTTATGGTATTATTTGTTTTCTCATTATTGAGTTGTGAGATTTTATGTGTTCTGGATATATGTTTTTTGAGATACACCTTGTGCAAACACTTATTTTCAGGTCTGTAAATTGTCATTTTATTTTTTTTATCTTTGTCATTAAAAGAAGTACTTATAATTTTAGAAGTAAAATTTATAATTTTCTTTTATTATTTATTTATTAATTTATTTATTATTATTTTTTGGTGGTTCCTTGGCTCAGAATTAAACCCATGCCATGGCATTGAGAGCACCAATGCTTAGCCACTACACCACCAGGGAATTCCAATTTTCTTTTACTTCTCAGGTTAGTGTTTTGATTAATAAAAATAATGATCATTTTATTCATATTTTCTTATAGAAGTTTTACAATTTTGATTTCATATCCATGTCTGTGTTCTATTTTTAATTAATTTTTGTAAAGACAATCATTCTCCATTAAATTATAGGCATTTTTGTTGAAAATAAGTTTTCTATAAAAGTGAATATCTCATTTTGGAATCTTTATTCTCTTTTTTCTTAGCCTATATAGACATATAGCTTCATCATTAACACACCATTTTACTTACAGTATTATAAAGTATTTTTGCAATTAGTTACTATAAATTGTCAACTTTTTAAAAATTATTTACCTATTTTATTTCCTTCTTCTCATTTGTCTGGATACAAGTCTATAATTATTTTTAATTAAATTTATTGGGGTGACATTGGTTAGTAAAATTGCATAGGTTCCAGGTATACAGTTTTTTATCATCTACATGTTGCATTGTGTTCTAACCATCCAGAGCCATTTTTTTCCATCACCATATATTTATAAATTATTCAAAATTTAGTTTTTAAATGAAATATATATTAGATTATTAATTTTCATTATTAATTAACTGTCCTCAGTGTGAGTGATAGTTTTTCTTTATTACTCCATTTTTATTTTCAAAAGATTTAATTAGCTCAAATTAATCTATTTTTATTAAGATTTTCATAGATTTTTAAAATAAATTTATGATTATTATTATCTTTTCCAATATTAGAAATTAATGATTTAACTTTTACTCAAGACATAATTGTTATCTGCTGAACTGAGGAGATATTTCTCTTCATCAGTCCTTTGAACCATTTCAAGGAAAGACTTATCTGCCATATGTGTGTTTGCATTAATGTAAAATTTTTCTTCAATAATCACCAAAATTATTGATAACCACAGAGAAAAAGACAAACACAAGTTTTTCTGTTAATAAAGCATTTTTTCACCTGAAGAAAGCTTTCTAATTCAATAAAATATGAAAAAGATTACTCAAGAGCAAGTGTTCCTCATTCATAAATAATACTATAATCTAAAATAAAACATAATCTCAATATTTGGAAGCTCAATATAAAAAACTTGGAGCTCAATTTAAATTTACCTTACTGTTGCATTATGGAGAACTTTAAGCAGGAGACACAAGAGTTATGGGTCTTAAACCATGGTGGGAAGATAAATATAAATTAGATTCATAATTTATTTTTAGTATATGTGCTATTGAAGTGAGCACTCACAATTTATTAATTGCACTGAAAGATCAATTGCACTGAAAGAACTTTGACATAATGTTAGTATTTCAGAACAAAGATGGTCAAGTTGGCATATTTATAGAATTTTTGGATGTGTACCAAAGATTTGAGGTATCTCTTGAAAGTGAAAACTGAATGGCAATTGATAAAGTTTATGACTCAATAGTTTACACTTGATGGAGACAATGTGATAAGGGCAGTGAAGGTAGTCTTGATAAAAAACTGTTGTTTTTATAAGTGACCTAGGCTGTTTTTCTATGTGAGCAATCTATTATTCTCAAATAATTTTCACTTTATCAAATGAGCATATTAAGGAAATTTATATTCAGACATTAAATGAGACAAATAACAAAGTTATTACATTACATCTTTAACTCCTTGTGCAAGAATTTTCTTCAACAAATACAAAAGTTCACAGTATCCTCAGTTAATTGTCTGAATATAATCTATGTGAACCTAGGTGTTTTTATTAGATTTGTTTACCATTTCACTGATAAGAATAGATGGAATTTTGATATTTAGTAAATTTGAAGTTAAACTGTGTTATATTTTCTAGTCTACCTCTGAATTTCTATGTATTTTCAGTTATTCTCAAAAGTCCCTGAGATGTTAAATTTATTGATGATTTCTGTAATGCCATTTTATATAATCATTGTTCTCTATAATGTCTTAAGTACAGACACAGTCATTAATACAATAAATTAATATATAAATTATTCAATACTTATTTTGAATAGTTTATAGCTATATTTATAAATATTAATATAATATGTATTTAATTTTTTATCTGTGCTAGGCTTTGATATATATGATAAATTATCAGAAGAATAAAAAAAAATAAGAAAAAGAGCAAGATGGTGACCAGGTAGGAGGTTCCTGAAACCTCTCCCAGAAAACACAATTAAACAGTTATCTAGGAACCAAAAAAGAAAACCCTGAGTGACACAGTGACAACTGAGAGATCCACGTATTTCAAGAAAATACCTGACAGTTAGAGAGAGGGGGGCAAGCGGGAGAGAAGGGAGCAGAGATGGATTGCAACAAGATCCCATCACTGCTAAATAATGAAAAGAAAATGAGAAATAACTTTGGGGAGCAGTACAGTACACAGAAGGGAGGAGGCCAATAGCTGACAAGAGTGAAAGCCAGAACAGCAGAATGCTGGGAGACCATGAGAGAACTGGACCTTAAAACAACGAGTTAGGGACAAAGCTTCAGAACCAGCCTCTGAAACTCTTGAATAGCAAAAAAGCTGAATAGAGACTCTAAACATCCACAGACCAAAATAAAGCCCCAGATACAGCACCTCAGCTCCCAGCTCTCTTGTGGCCTACAACACATGCACACACGCAGCTCCTCCACAGGGTTGTGGTTCCCAGCCCACCACAGAGGTGTGCTGGTCACCCTCACGTGGCCCATGACATCAGATCCTGGCTTTAGACCCATGGCTGGCGCACACCCGGCACCCTTGCTTGGCGCTCTCTCAAGCCCTGGGCCATGGTGCACATATCCAGTGCCCTCACACATACCTGGTGATTTCGCAGGGCCTGCAGATCCCACATGTGAAGCTCATTCACCCAGGGCACTAGCCCAGCGCCCTCGCATGCACCCAGCAATCTTGTGGGGCCTGCGAGTTTTGGCTATGGGGTGCACACATCGGCATCCTCACCAGCACCTTTGCAAGGCCTGACCCATGCTGTGCACATATTCAGTTTCCTCATGCATACCTGGTGATATCCCATGGCTTGTAAATTCTGCACATAAAGCTCACACACCTGGTGCCCTCATTGAGTGCCTTCACACGCACCTGGCAATCTTGCAGGGCGTTTGGGTTTTGGAGATAAAATGAGTGCGTCCAGTGTCATCACATGACACTCTCTCAGGGCTTATATCTCCAGGCCTGCATTTTTTGCATTCCCAGTGCCCTCATGTGGTGCATGCTTGCAGATTCTGCCTGAGTGGCTGCTGTGGAGAAAAATCACTAGAATGTGCTCAGGATAAAGTGCTGGAGAGAGAAGAGAAGCAGATTTGACAGCATTGGCCCCATTCAAAGAGAGTGGCCTTGGCATGTATCTCATTAGCATTCATCATCTCCCCCACTTCCCCCAGCAAAGGGCAAGAGGTGGAGTCACCCAAGAGTGCATTTTTTTTACCTCTTCCCTCTCCTATAGCCTCCCCAGTGAACCACAGGAAGCAGAGGGACTGCGGATCAATGTGCCCTGCCTCCAAACATGGCTGGAGACCAGATCTGAGGCTTAAACACTTCCCATCTCTCCCAAAACTTGCCCCCCCATGCCACCAAGTGTCTGCTTTACAGCAATACACCACAAAAATACTAATCAGAGGAAAGAGCTCACAGGCTCTGATGAATATAAAGCCCTCATGCCAAAGAAGAACACAGCAGACAATATAAATAACTTAGGATAAAAAGCTGTTCAGGAAAAAGATGAAAAATCTCCAGAAAGGGATCTCATAGATGTAGAAATTTTTGAACTAAGTGACAGAGATTTTAAAGCAGCCATTCTAAAGGCCCTGAGACAAATGAAAACATACTGGAGAAACATCGTAGTTGAGATGAATGACTTCAGAAAGCAAATCCATGAACAAAAGGTACAATTCAACAAAGTAATTCAAAACATAAGGAAGAACAAAATAGAAATTTGAGAGATAAGTAATACAATAAAAGAACTTAGAAATGAAATGACTGCCATAGGAAATAGGGCCAATGAGATGGAGGAAACTACTAGTGATATTGAAGATCAGCACATGGAAACATCTCAGAAAGAAGAGAGGGAATATAGAACCAAAAGGATTGAAAGAACTCTGCAAGACCTATCTGACTCCATGAGACAAAATATCAGGATAATAGGATTAGAAGAAGGAGCAGAGCACTCTACAGAGAGCATACTCAAATAGTAGGTGAGAAATTTCCAAACCTATGGAAAGATCTGGAATCTCAAATTCAAGAAGAAAACAGGTCCCCTAGATACCTTGACCCAAGCAGATCTTCTCCAAGACACATAGTACTAAAGATGTTAAAAATTAAAGACAAATAGATAATTCTCAAGGCAGCCAGGAAAAAAAATTATAACCTTTAGAGGAAAACCTATCAGACTGAAATCAGACTTCTCAGCAGAAACTCTACAAGTGAGGAGGGAGTGGAATCAAATATTCAAAACTTTAAAAGGGAGAAATTTCCAGCCAAGAATAAATTATCCAGCAAAATTATTTTTCAGATATGAAAGAGGAATAAAGATCTTCTCAGACACACAGAAGCTGAGGAAATTTGCCAGCAAGAGGCCAGCACTCCAAGAAATTCTGAAGGAGGCTCTTCAACCTGAAACAAAACATCAAGACAAACAAAATAGAATTGGGGAAACAAGAAAGCAAAACAAAACAAAACAAAACAATAACAATAACAAAAGGCTATGGCTGCAGAAAATCCCCACATATCAATCATCACTCTAATTTGAATGGACTGAACTCACCAATAAAAAGACACAGAGTAGCAGACTGGATTAAATAAACAAAACCAATCCATATGCTGTCTTCAAGAGACACACCTCAGCCATAAGGACAAATTCAGACTCAGAGTGAAAGGATGGGAAACAATACTCCAAGCAAATGGTAACCAAAGAAAAGCAGGAGTTGCCATACTGACATTGATGAAATAAACTTTAGGTTAAAAAAGATAGCAAGGAGAGGGAAGGGACAATCTTTGAAGGGACTGCGACACGGGCACGAGGGGGTCCTGTGGCAATTGAAGAGCAGCGTCTGAAGCCAAAGTGGAGATTCCCTGGTGGCATGAAACACTGGAGACAAATGGATCACCCTATCAAATAATGTTGGAAGACTAACCCATGGTCAAAGACAGAAAATGTTTACATCTTAAGCAAGATCACGTTGCCTGGTATTTGGAAGACTGGATCAAAATGGGAGAGTAAAGGCTGTTTAAGTTATACAGCCTCTCTGGACCCTCCCAGCTGTAATTTCTTTGGTGTTTGCTTCTGATACTGACTTCCCCAACGAACTGCAGGAAGTGGAGAGACCACAGACAGCTGCACCTGCCTCCAAACACTGCTGGAGACCAGAGATACAGTTTAAACACCTTCCCTCTCTCCCAAAACTTGCCCCCCAGAACCACCTAGTGTCTCTACAGCAAGACACCTCAAAAATACAAATCACAGAAATAAAGTGATCTCCTGGGCTCTGCTGGAAATAAAACCCTTATGCCAGGGAAGAAGAACACAACAGGCAATATGAATACCGCAGGATTTAAAGCCTCTCAGAAAGATAAAAAAATCTCCAGAAAAGGATCTTACAGATCTAGAAACTTATGAACTAACTGACAGAGACTATAAAATAGCCATTCTAAAGACTCTCAGAGAAATGAAAATATACAGTAAAAAAGTCTTAGCTCTGCTCAAGGATATCAGAAAGGACATTTGTGAATGAAATGAACAGTTTGACAAAGAAATTCAAACTGTAAGGAAGAATGAGATAAATAATACAGTGAAATAATTGAGAAAAGAAATAATTGCCATAGAAAAACAGGGCCAACCAGATGGAGGAAAGAATTAGTAATATTGAAGATCAGAACATGGAAACAGCTAAGAAAGAGGAAGAGAGGGAATATAGAACCAAAAGGATTGAAAGAACTCTGCAAGAACTATCTGACTCCATGAGACAAAATAAAATCAGGACAATAGGAGTGGAAGAAGGAGCAGAGCACTCTACAGAGACATACTCAAACAAATAGTAGACGAGAACTTTCCAAACCTATGGAAAGATCTGGAACCCCAAATTTAAGAACAAAATACATCCCCTAGATAACTGGACCCTAGCAGATCTTCTCCAAGACACATAGTCCTGAAGATGTCAAAAATCAAAGACAAAGAGACAATTCTCAAGGCAGCTAGGGAAAAAAGAATTATAACCTTTAGAGGTAAACCCATCAGGCTGGCGTCAGACTTCTCAGCAGAAACTCTGCAAGCCAGGAGGGAGTGGAATCAAATATTCAAAATATTAAAAGAGAGAAACTTCCAGCCAAGTATAAATTATCCAGCAAAATTATCCTTCAGATATGAAGGTGGAATAAAGACCTTCTCAGACACACAAATGGAATAGAGTTGGGGCAATAAGAAACAAAAATGAAACAAAACAACATATCAATCATTACTCTAAATGTTAATGGAACTGAATGCACCAAAAAAAAAAAAAAAAAAAAAAAAAAAAAAAAAAAAAAGACAATAGCAGACTGGATTAAAAAACCCCATCCATATGCTGTCAGGAGGGCAAACACAGACTCAGTGAAAGGATGGAAAACAATACTCCAAGCAAATGGTAACCAGAGAAAAGCAGCAGTTGCCATACTGATATCTGATGAAACAAACTTCATGTTAAAAACCCTTTAAGACTCACTTTTTTGGAAAAACTCTTTGACCTTTATCTTCCTCAAGTTAAGTGACATTCTTCCACCAGTTGGGCTCCTACAGCCCTTTGCATGTAACCCTATCACAAGAGGAATCATTTTGGAGTTCCCTGATGGTGTAATGGCTTAAGGCTTCGGCGCTGGCGCTGTCGGCGCTGCGGCCTGGGTTCGTTTCCCAGCCAGGGAGCTACCCACATACCAAAAAGCAAAAAAAAAAAAAAAAAAAGAGGAATCATTTTATACTGTGACTGTCTGTTTACATATCAGTCTCTGTCACTGTTCCTAGAAATGAACTCCTTGAGGGTTGTGATATTGTATATTTCTGTTTTTTTTTCTTTTTTCTTTATGTGGGTAGTTCCCTGGCTGGGGGTCGAGCTCAGGCCGCAGTGTTGACAGTGCCGATTTCTTGAGCTGCTGCACCACCAGGGAACTCTAGTATGATAACTGGTTTATGATAGATCCTTAGTAAATGTTACTGATAATTGACAAAAAAAAAAAAGAACACAGTTTTTTAAAGCTGTTTTATTATTATTATTATTGTTTTCATGAAGTTCAAAAGTTCCTGGAAAACCTTCTCTCCATGTTTATGCTTTTAGTCTGCCTTTGTTGAACTTTTAAGAAAAAGTAGGGAGGTACAATAGAATAACACCTGTAATTAGAACTCAGTTTGGGTCTTAATTTTGCTACTTATTATGTACATGTTTGGGGATAAGTTGTCTAGCCTCTTTACAATAAAATTTATTCATCTACAAAATAAAACAAACAAACAAAGAAAAAGATAGCAAGAGACAAAAATAGACATTACATATTGATAAAAAGCACAATAGAACAACAAGAAGATTTGATACTAATTAATGTATATGCTCCCAACCAGGAAGCACCAAAATATACAAAGCAATTACTAACAGATCTGAAAGGAAAAACTGACAAAAGCACAATCATTGTGAGAGACTGAAACACCCCTTGAATAGCCATGGACATATCATCCAAACAGAAAATAAATAAGAAAAATCAGCTGTAAATAAAACATTACAGCAATTGGACATAATTGACATTTACACGACACTTCATCCAACAAAAGAGATTATACCTTTTTTCCCAGTGCACATGGAACATTCTCAAGGATAGATCACATGCTGGAAAACAAAAGTAGCCTCAACAAATTCAAGAAGATCAAAATTATACCAAATGTATCCTCAGACCACAAAGTTTTGAAATTGGAGATTAACCATAAAAGGAAAGCAGAAAAAAAAACCATACACATGGAAATTAAACAACATCTTATTAAAAAATGACGATAAAAGAACAAATAAATGAAGAGATTAAAAAACATATAGAAACTAATGACAATGAAAATAAAACATATCTAAATTACTGGGACACAGTGAGAGTAGTAATAAGAGGGAAATTTCTATCATTACAGACCTATGTTAAGAAGCAAGAAAAATCACAAGCAAACACCTTAGCATCCCATCTTAAAGAACTAGAAAAAGAAGAGCAGACAAAACCCAAAGTCAGCAGAAAGGAAAAAAATAATAAAAATTAAAGCAGAACTAAACCAACTAGAGAAAAGAAGAAAAATAGAAGAAATTAATATTACAAAGAGCTATTTCTTTAAGGAAGTCAACAAAATTGACAAACTCCTGGCTAGACTAATCAAAGGACAAAAAGAAAGGACACACAAATCCAAAATTAGACATGAAAGGGGAGAAATTAACACTGATACTACAGAAATGCAAAGGATTATAAGAAAATGTTATGAAGGGCTTTATGCCACTAAATTAACAACCTAGAGAAAATGGACAAGTTTCTAGAAACTTATACCCTATCTAGACTGAACCAAGAAGAACTGGATAATGTAAATAGACCAATCACTAGTAAAGAAATTGAAATGATATCCCTAGAGGCAAAAGCTCTGGACCAGATGGTCTTGCCAATGAGTTCTACCAGGCATTCAAAGAAGAATTAAAATCTATCCTCTTCACACTCTTTCAAAAAAATGAAGAGGAAGCAATACTCCCTAACTCATTCTATAAGGCCAATATTAACCTAACACCAAAGCCTGGTAAAGACAACACAAAAAAGAAAAACTATAGACCAATATCTCTGATGACCCAGATGCAAAAATCCTAAACAAAGTATTAGCAAATAGCATAGAACAATTCATCAGAAAAAAATTATACATCATGAACAAGTGGGATTCATCTCAGGAGCACAAGGATGTTCAACATATGAAAATCAATCAATGCAATACACCACATAAACAAAATAAAAGATAAAGATTATATGGTCATATCAATAGATGCAGAAAAAGCATTTGACAAAATACAACATCCATTTATGCATAACATAAGTATAGAAGGAAAGTATGTCAACATAATAAAGGTCATATATGAGAGACCCTCAGCTAACATTGTACTGAATGGGGAAAAGCTGAAGCCTATTCCTTTAAAATCAGGAATAAGACAGGGATCCTCCCTGTCACCACTGTTATTCAATATAGTAATGAAAGTTCTAGCCACAGCAATCAGGCAAGAGAAAGGAATAATAGGGTATCCAAATAGGGAAAGAAGAGGTCAAATTGTCACTAGTTGCAGATGACATAATTTTTTATATAGAAAATTCCAAAGATTCTACCAGGAATCTATTAGGAAAAATAAATAAATACAGTAAAGTCACAGGATACAAAATCAATATACAAAAATCAACAGCATTGCTATATGTAAACAACAAATCTTCAGAAAAAGAAATGAGGGAGTCAATTTCTTCTGCAGTCACAACAAAAAGAATGAAATACCTGGGAATTAACTTAACAAAAAATGTAATAGACTTATACAAGCAAAACTAAAACACACTTTTGAAAGAAATTGAAGAAGTCACAATGAAATGGAAAGATAATTCCTATTCATGGATAGAAAGACTTAACATTGTTAAAATGACCATGTTGCCCCAAGCAATTGACAGATTTAATGCAATGCCTATCAAAATTCCACAATCATACTTTCATGAAATAGATAAAAGAATTATCAGATTTATATAGAACCATGAAAGACCTCGAATTGCCAAAGCGATACTACATAAAAAAGAAATATGCCTGGTGGTGCTACACTCCCTGACTGTAATTTATATTACAAAACATCAATAATCAAAACAGCATTGTACTGGTAGAAAAACAGACACATAGACCAATGGAACAGAACTGAAAACTCAGAAATACATCCACACATTTATGGACAAATAATATTTATAAAAGAGCAAAAAATATGCAATGGGGAAAAGAAAACATATTTAGTAGGTGGTGTTGACAAAGCTTGAAAAGCATATGTAAAAGAGAAAATCTGAGCTGTGAACCCTCACCATATACAAAAATTAACTCAAAATGGATTGAAGACATTTATATAAGACCTGAAACAAACTGTATAGAAGAAAACAGGTATAAAACTTACAGATCTGGAGCTCAAGGAAGACTTCATGAACCTGGCCTCAAAGGCAAGGGAAGCAAAAGTGAAAATAAATAAATGGGACTATATCAAACTAAAAAGCTTCTGCACACCAAAAGAAATGATCAACCAAACAAAGAGACAGCCAACTGAATGGGAGAAAATATTTGCAAACAACACATCTGATAAGGGTTTAATATGTAAAATATATAAAGAATTAATACAACTTAACAAAAAAACTCAATTAAAAAGTGGGCAGAGGAACTAAACACACATTTTTTTAATGAAGAAATACAAATGGCCAGCACACATATGAAAAAGTGCTCATCCTCTTTAGCTATCAGGGAAATGCAATCAAAACCACAATGAGATACCACCTCACACCTGTTAGAATGGCTATTATCAACAAGACAAGGAAAAAGTGCTGGAGAGGATGTGGAGAAAAAGGAACTCTTACACAGTGCTGGTGGAAATGCAAATTGGTACAAACATTATGAAAGAGGGTGTGGAGGTTCCTCAGAAAATTGAGAATGGAGTTACCATATGACCCAGCATTTCCCCTCCTGGAGAATCTACCAAAAAACTTGAAAACCTTAGTCCAAAAAGATGTATGTACCCCAATGTTCATCACAGCACTGTTCACAGTGGCCAAAACATGGGAACAAACAAAGTGCCCTATGACAGATGACTGGATAAAGAAGCTGTGGTACATATACACAATGGAATATTACTCAGCTATAAGAAAAGATGAAACTGCAATTTACAACAAAATGGATGGACCTGGAGATCATCATGCTAAGTGAAAGAAGCCAGTCAGAAAGAACCAAAAACTGCTTGACTTCACTCATATAAGGAATATAAAACTGAAAGTAACAAAGAAAAACAAAAAACAAACAAGCAAAGAACCCAAGGACACAATCAATAGTTTAATGCTTATTTGGGGACAAGTGGGGTGGGGATGGGAGTAAAGTGAGAGAATGGGAGAAGAGGGAGATGGAGGTAAATATATGGTGATGGAAAGAGAACTCACACTGGGCATTGACTTTATTATACAACAGTTGATGATGCACTGTAGAATTGTACACCTGGAGCATATGTAGTTCTTGCTAACCAACATCACCCCAATAAGTTTAACAGTAAAAAATATAAGAATAAAACGTACTCCTTTTTCTGGATGTGCTTAAACTAGTAATTTGAACACCTCATCTAAGAATCTTTTCTTACATTTTAGGAATCACTTACATGGCAACATCTTTCCTTTGTTCCTAGTCACTCATTTACTTACAATTTTTCCAAAGGTTATGGGCTTTAACAACTTTGAGTAGAAATAAAATTGTCTATTTCATTTTAATCTGTTACAAAAAAATTTAAAGAATTAAGATATATTAACATAATGTACATTTCAAAGTATCTACCTTTGATTAAATGAACAAAATAAGACAGAACACCAAAAAAAAAAAAAATGGCAACGTACTTCTCTTCTTTGGATAATACAAATTTATCTGAGCCACTTTATTTTTTAAGTGGCCAAAACATGGAAACATGGAAATAATAATGTGGATTAATTCTACATTATTAGTATATGTATAGTATGCCTCAGATTGAAAAGAATCAAAGGAGATAGCAGATTCACCTACACTTACATTGAAGTGATTATCATGTGATTGCTTCTCCTCCATATAAGAGAAAAATAAATACTTTGCTTTAAAGAGGAGATACTTCACCTATAAAAGTCAGACCTATCTGTGAATTATAACCTTGATGTTATTTTGCAGTATATTCTGAATGAGGAAAAATATGCTCTGAAGCATGAATGACCTTTGAATCTGGGCTGCCTACATATTAATTGTCTAATATGGAGTCAATAAATTAATTTATTTGAATTTCAATTTTTTCAAAGATAACAATGACTTGCTGAGTTGATATTTAAAAAAATATAGACACATACAATACTTTTTAAATTCATAAACATGATTCGTCATAAGAAGAGTCTACTCCTGTAGTCACAATATTTCTAGATAAATTAATGGAAATTTAACCACTCTGAAAATGTTATTAAATCTATGGGTTATGTTACCCTGAAAGATCATGACCATATTTTTACTTGAAACAACATTATATAAAATGTCCTTTGATACATAGTTATGTGTATTTGTTTATGTAAAGTGAGTGCTGTGTGTATGGGTAGGATACAGAAAACCATATATAGTTTTTCATTTCAGAATTCTAAGGTAATTTTTACATACATTCAATAGGGTTTCTTATCTGAAACATATAATATGAGTTGAACAGTAATAGTTGATGAGACAGAGAAAGAGTTAATAAAAGTGAGTCTGAGGGGGCTAGCAGGGATCAAATTTAGCTGAGCTTGGCAAACTACAAAATCAAAGAGCCCATAGGGTTATTGCTATAACTTCTTGGAAATGTTGCAGGAAACTAGGCCCAGCAGAAGGAAAAAATCACCCAAACACCAAAGATAGAAGAGGAAGGGGTTATTTATTCAGCTGGCAGAGCCATGGCAGACAAAAGTTTGGAACAGCTGAGCTCCCCAATTCACTTTGGTCCTTTTATAGGTCTTTAGACAGAGGGGCAATTGTGTTGCCTTTCAATTGGTGGTCCTAACACATTGGCATGAATTCTTGGTGGGTTCTTACAGAAAAAAAGAATTTAAGATTTATTGTTTTATTGCGGGAAACATTCTTGCACCAGGGCAGGAAGTTTCTGGCATGCTAGATATGGGTGGATTACTTTTCAAGTCAGGGCCTCCTCTCTCAGAACAGCAGCCTTGACCTTGGGAAACAAGCTTATCTGAGCTTTGTCAGCTTTAAGAGCAAGTTTATTGCTGCCCTGGCCTCACATTCAATTTTTAAGTGAATTGCTACATCCTGATATCTTAGAAAATACCTATGCTTTTTCTATATAATAAAAGTTAACAAGAAGTTCTGGGCAGTGGTCTACTCTATGCACTACCAGGAACACACACATACTCTCTCTCCTCTCTTTTAATAAAACTCTTCTAGTTTTCTGCTTTCTTATGTCTTGTGAAATCTTATAAATTCTGCAAATGACTAGGAGCATAAAAGAAAACAGTAACAAAAAAAGTAGTGTTCAAATGGATGCTGGTGACACAATTAACTTTTGAAAATCCCAAAAATATCCAGATATAAAAGTCTCTATTTTATTTATATTATATGTACAGTCCTTGTATATTATAGCAGATATGAATAACCCCAAACTGTAGATATTACATTAAAAAGTAAATATGAAATAAATAGTAATGATACCAAAAATTAATGAGTAATTTTATACTCACCTGATATAAACAGTACCCAATACTTGGGTCATTTAGAAAAGGTGGCATTGAATTTTCTATTTTCAGGATTTAACACTCAAAGCTTAGTTTGGTTTGACAATGTAATTTAGCTTGAAAAATTTTTTTCTTTTCTTTGCTCCCCTCTGCTCTGTCAAATTTGATCACTGTATGCATACCAGTTTAATTACTCTGTTTACTACAAGACCCTATACATTCTAGTTTCAATGACTGTATTTACTTCAAAAGTTAAATACACAAATTTACTAGCCTTAATAATTTATCTCCTCAGAATTGCAGGCTACCTCAGAAGCCTGTTTACATTAAATTTGAATTTATCATCCCTGGACACCTGTTTTGTTAATAACCAGAGATTTCTCTCCAAATTTCTTGCCCAAGACCACCTCCTTCTCCATTTTTTGCTTTGTTCTGCCTCTTTTTACATGCCTACAAAACTTTTTAACTATGCTACCATGGACAAGATAGGCTTTGAACAATAATTTCACATCCTTACAAAATGCTAGAATTCCGAATAAACCTGCTATTCTTTCCATCGAACTTGTCTCTGTAATGGCCTATGGCTAGCAAGCAGGTGGATCCATAGCCCAGTAGGAAAATGGCAACCATGAAAGGATGAGGCTCAGAGCTATTGTATTTTGCTATGTATAATGTGCATTTTTTTGCCCTAATTTCTGAGGAAAATATAAGGTGCTCGTTATACATGGGTAGTACTAATTTTATATCTATACAAACATTTTTAAGTTTTTATTTATACTTATGAGTTAGAAGTGTAAATCTAGAAATTAATAGTGATATCCATATGCAAAATAATACTCTGGAATACAATGAATATTTTTTATACAAAAAAATTTTTGTACCTTGTATCTGTGCTTGTGTTTTGTAATTATTTGTTACATAGAATTTCTTGTACCATAATATCTTTAAAAATAAATGCTAGAATTCCTTTGTAATACAAAAAAGTACCTAAATACAAACAAATAACAATTTGAATTAAAAAATAAAAATAAATGTTTTTTACCTGAAAGTTTGGGCCAAACATGTGGGTGCTCGTTATAGAAGTTGGACAATTCATTTTGCAAACTCATCCTAGAAAAAATGCTACATACCATTTTGCTGGATATTACTATGATTACCTTCAAAGCATTCCCCTTGGGAATCTATGCACTGACACCAGCAACTAGTCCATCTTTTAAAGCAAATTTGGGACTCATTTTGTGCAATGGTTATCAGAACTGTCTTCATAACAAAATTCTGACAATTAAGTTTGTGAACTTGCCACCATGTGTTTACCTTGGCAGCACTGTACAAGCAATTCAGTAAGATGTCACCTTACTGAGTTGTTTGTACAGTGCTGCCAAGGTAAGCACACAGCAGCAAGTTCACAAACTTAATTGTCAGATTTTGGGTAAGATGACAACTCTGATGGCCATTCCAAATAAGGAATTCCAAAATTGCCTTAAAGGATGAACTACGTGCTGACATGGGTGCATAGCTTCCCAAGGAGAGTACTTCGAAGGTGACCATAGTGATATTCAGCAGTGAGGCATGTAGCACTTTTTCTAGGATGAGTGTGTAAAATTAATTGTTTGACCTCATACACCGGAGTGCATTTTACCCAACAAACTATGATTTTGAGTTCTCCTCACTCCCCAGGGAGGGAACAGCTATAGAGCACCTCAGGTCTTAAGCCACAGCTGCTTCTGGCCAGTCAATCCTATGGAGGTGATGAAGGAAAGAAAGTAAGTCCCAGAAGTTGCTGAGACTTCTTTGTCTCAGAGACTTTTCCCAGCTCTCCCCTCCCTGGCACTGACTGCCTGAAATGCTTATGCTGGTGGAAAGAAAACAGTTATTAGGGTTTGGTAACTGATGAGTTTGTAAGTCTGGGCTTTGTCAGGCTGCAAGATTGCACTGAAAATCCTCTGTTTGAGATCTCATCTGAGGCCAGTCTGTGGTACAAATGGCTTTTATGCCATTCGGGATCTCATCTTGTAAGAGTGACACTAAACTTTCTGTTTTCAGGATTTAACACTCTAAGGTTAGTTTGATTTAATAATGCAATTTAGATTAAAGCTTTTCAAACTTTGTCTTTATTTACTTCCACCCCCTTCTTTTTGCCTAAATAGCCCTGCTTTTCCTAATGACCAGAAGAGAGTAATCTCTGAATCTCCAGGTGTCTGGACCTTGGAACCCATGACTACAACTCCCCACGGTTTCTGCTGATGACACATACAGCTCTCCAGATTCAAATTAACACCCCCCCCCCATGCCCCTCCCTGCAAAGAAAACCCTGGGAAGTGATTTCTCAACTGTCAGCCCTGAAACCCACATGAGTGACCTCCACATGTCTCATATTCCCTCTGTCTTTTTCTCTACTTATCTATCCATAAAACCCTCTTAATTAACTCCAGATCAGTAAAAAAAAAAATTTTCCAGGACATGAGTCTGCCATCTTGTCTAGCTGCTGGCTTCTAGAATAAAGCATGTTTTTCTCCTCAACAACCCTAGTCACTTGAGTTATTGGGTACAGGAAACAAGTGACTGAACCTGAGTTTGGTAACAATCTGAGGCCAATCTCTGGTACAGATTTGGGGCATTATGTCATGCGGGGTTTCATGTGAGGCCAATCTTTGGGACTTTTATGCCATTTGTTGTTTTGTTAAGACCAGTTTGTGGTATCAGTTTAGATGGGAGACAAGGTTCTCTCCCCCAGCTCCTCACTACTGGGGATTTGGTTTGTGGTTGTTTTTGGTTTGATTTATTTGTAATTTGTTTTTGTTTGTCTGTATTTTGTTTTTTCTGCTTTCTCTTTGTCTTAAGCTAAAAATGGGAGGCTCTGTATCTACACCATCTGAGAGCCCTCTGAGTCAATATATTTGCTGACTGTTAAACTTATAATTGTAAGCCAATGACAAGAAAGTTCCTTATGTATATATGTTATAGATTCTGAGGAGAAATGACTTCTCAATGGGTCTTTGAATTTTGCAGTTAGAAATCTTTTGTCCAAGATCAAGAGAATAGGATGAGGTTCCTCATGTGGAAATTTTTCTGAAGTTATGCAATGGAAATTCTAAAAAGAAGAAAACTAAACTGATGCTTCAGAAAAAAAGGGAATCATCTTTCCCTTGGTTTACTTCTAATTGGACACCAACTCTATTTTCAGGTATTTGGCAAGACTAAACGTTTTATAAAGTTTTTATGACTCTCAGTAAGTATCAAGGTTATGCAGAGAGCCAGAAATGTAAATGAGGCTGCTATCTGAGGCTGAGGTAACTGAAAAAAAAAAAGAGGGACACTTTTAAAAACAGGTGGCTAGTTTCTCAAGTTAGACCCCAGCCTTTTGTTTTAGCCTCTTTGTAACCATGTGTGTGTTGGGGGGGTGGGGGCAAATAGGAAAAACATAAGTCCTCTTTGCAATTGTTGATACTTCTGTTTATGTATATGATATCTGATATCTATTTTTATGTTTTATATGTCTCTGCCTCCAGGTGGTATTACTAGATTATATTTGATTGGCTTTAAAAATAATCAAGTGCTTATATGAAGTTAAATAATAAAAACTGACCCAAATGCTTTTTAGTATCACATGATCTGTTGCAGCAGGACCAACAACCAAAGAGGGTCAGAGAACCAGTTTTCTTATGCTGATGGGCTCAGAGAAGTTACAGTCTCCAAAGCCTGAACCCCTCCCTTACAGATTTTTAGGATACTTACAGGACTGGGGTGGGGGCTGGCAGATGCAGCAAGTAAGCAGGGTTACAAAGCTAAACACATACATTAGGCACCTAGGGTAAGTAATGCAGAAGTGGGAGTTTACAGAATTTACATTAAACAGCTTACAGAATTTACATTAAACAGCTTTGTCCATAATTTTCCACTTCATTCCCCACTTTGATGCCCTTATAATTGTTTATGGGGCATCATTATATATTTCTGACTCATCATAAGCCACATGTTGATAGCCCTGAAGAGCCAGGATCTGAGCATTGGTCACACAGTTTATCGTGGTCTCAATAAGTTGAATGATGGCTGGGAGGATGCAGGGCCCTAGAGTGAGGGCTAGCAAAATCATTAGCAAGGGCCTGGCAAGGGGTAATAGCCATGAAGCCCAAGTATGTAGTCCTGTCCACATTCAGGGGTCCATGAGATGTGGGTCCCCTTTTAACCAGGCTGCATTCTCCAGGATACATTAGGTCCTTTCTTTTATTTGTTCAGTAGCATTGATATAGAAGCAACTGAGGTATTTGTCATTGTGCAAACCCCCCTTTCTTTAGCGAGCAAGTAGTCTAAGGTTATTCGATTATTTATGACTATGCAGGCTAAAGAATCTAAGGACCTGGAGAGTAACTGAAAATTTTCTCCAGAATCCTGGGCAATTTTAGACATAATGACTGTTGTATTCTTGGCAGTGAGGGCAATGTAGGTGACCCCAGACGCTAACCTAATTGCTGAGATGGCCATAGCAACCTCCACAATTATAGCCCCAGTGACCTTCTTAGCTCGGGGCAATTTGTGTGTGTGTGTGGGGGGGGGGGGGTAGGATGTATGGTGATGGCAGACTCAGTCAGTAGTATGTACCCTGTGGCCCATAGACCAGATACTTCTGTTGGGTCAAGACATATCATAGGCATTTCCCTAAGGTGGTAACTGTTTTTCTCATAGGCCCCAGTGTACAGGGGTGTTCCCAACCAGTCCTGTAGCTAAGAGCAGATTCAGGATACCGGCACCAGCTAGGAATAACAGCTGGCAAGTCATTATAGTTCTACTGCTGGTTGGCGTTTTGGGGGACACCATTAGAGGTCCTTCCTTTGCTTGGTCCTGAGCTGGATGTCTGACACCCTTTGCAGTGTTATTTGCAATGGTTGTGCAGGATCGGCTTGGGCTATCCAGGTCTCCAATGGGTCCCTGGCATTGGCCTTTTTGACTCAAGTGTGGTGGATCCAGGGTGCTACCTATCATTTTAACAGCAGTTGTCATAGCCAGCATAACCATGTATAGGCCTGTTCACACAGGTTGTAGGGGTACTTTTTTCCAGTCTTTAACCCAGACCACATCTTCTAGCTGGTGGTGATATACCTGGTTTCCTAAAGAGATTGGGGCCTGGTCTAAAACATCTTGGCTTACTGTACAAAAGGTCTTTTCTAACACCTGGAGTTGGATTGACAGGCCTAGTTTTCCTAGTGGTTGAGGGTCACTCTTAAGCTTATTGATGATAGGTGGAGGACTTCTGTATAGATTTTCAAATGGGGAATATGCTGAGGGTCTGGGAGCACATCGGACCCACATTAAGATGGGAGATAGTACATCTACCCATGGGAATCCTGTTTCCTGAGAGAACTTAGCTAGCATGGTCTTGAGGGTTCAGTTCATGTGTTCAACTTTTCCTGAGCTTTGAGGTCTGTAAATGGTGTTTAACTTCCAGTTGATTTTCAGCAATTTTGCTATGATTGGGTCAACATAGGATACAAAGACATTTCCATTGTCCAATCCTATTGAAAGAGGAAGTCCATAGCGAGGTATTATTTCTCTCAGCAAAGCCTTTACAACCTCTTGTGTCTTTTCGGTGTGAGTGAAGAAGGCCTTGACCTTGAGTATGTGCAAACTAAAACAAGTAGATATTTATGCCCCCAACATGGCTTACCTCAGTAAAGTTGACTTCTAAGTCTTCAAATGGGGCTGTCCTGGTGATCTGAATTCCTGGGACCTGTTTAGGACCCTGTCTCACATTGTTTTTAGCACAAGTAGTGTAACTAGTGCTAATTTGGGCACAAAGGGCTGGTAGCAATATCTGGTGAGTCCTTCTTCAAGAGTCATCTTTCCCCAATGAGTCAGGTCATGGTATTGTTCGATCATGTGATAAGCTAATCCCCTGGGAATGAAAAGTCTCTGGGTCGGTATTTGCCACCAGTCTTCATTAGTCCAGGTGCTCCCCTCAATCTTTGCCCATTGGTCTTTCTCTGGAGTGTACCTCAGATTCTCCAGTAGGCTTGGTGCTAAAGGTTTCCCTTGAAGCCCGGTCCTAGTTTGGGGTTGTCCTGGTCTGGGCAGCAGCCTCCCGTACTGCGTGATCCACCAGGTGGTTCCCCTGACTGATCAGGTCAGTTCCCCTTTGGTGTCCTTTGCAGTGCATGACTGCTATTTTCTTCAGGTGCCAAGCAACTTCAAGTAGCTGGAGAATTTCTTCATTTTTTATCTCCTTTCCTCCAGCCATAAGTAGTGCCCTTTCTTTGTAAATGGCCCCATGTACATGTAAAGTGGTAAAGTGATACTTGGAGTCAGTGTAGATGTTGACTTTCTTTCCCTCCACATACACAAGCACCTGAGTTAGGGCCCATAGCTCGGCCCTTTGGACTGCCATCCTTGTGGCAGTGCCTCAGCCGTGATGACTTTTCTTGAGTAGTTATTGCACAATTGGCCTTTTGTTCCCCATTCTGGATGAAGCTGCTCCTGTCTGTGAAGAGTATCAGGTCAGGTGTGGGGAAAGCAACATCAGTGAGGTCAGGCTGACTGGAGAAGATGTCATCCATGGTTTCCTCGCAGTTATGGTCAAGTGGGCCCGCCTCTGCAGAAAGGAATGTGGCTAGATTCAGGGTGCTCACTGTTTCCAATGTCACCTGTGGGTTCTCACACAGTAGGCCTTGGTAGTGTACCATCCTGGCACTAGTGAGCCATCAGTAGCCTCAGCTGTTCATTAAAGCCATTATCATGTGGGGCACTTTTACATGGATGTTCTGGGTGAGGGTAAGCTTGTCAGCTTCCTGGATGAGAGTGACAGTGGCCGCAAGTGCTTGAAGGCAGAGGGGCCAACCAGTAAGCTACCAGATCAAGTTGCTTAGACAGGTAGGCCATGGGCCTTGGCTAGGGTCTGACAATTTGGGTGAGGACCCCCAAAGCCATGTGTCCCTTTTCACAGATGAAAAGGCTGAATTCCCAGTTTACATCACATCTGGGAGTCCTTGCACTCGTGCTCAAGTCAATAGTCTCTTTATTTCCTGGAAAGCAACTTCTTGTTCATTTTCCTATTTCAGGGGCTCATTCTCTGGTCCAGTCAGGGCTTCATAAAGGGGCTTGGCTATTTTTGAATACCCTAGAATCCAAATGCTGCAGAATCCTGCTGTCCTGAGGAACTCCCAAACCGTTTTCCTGTTTTTGGGCCAGGGAATTGAGCAGATAGTCTGTTTTCTTTCTGGTCCCATGGAGCGATGCCCATGGGTAATGATGAAGCCAAGATATTGGACCTGGGGCTGGCATATCTGAACTTTCTTCCAGGATACTTTGTGTCCTGGGTCAGTCAGCAGCTGTAGCAGAGTCCTGGTGCTGTTCCAGCAGTCCTCCTGAGAGTCACTTGCCCGGAGGAGATCACCTACGTACTGCAGCAATGCACAGTTTACTTGCTCTCTAGGGAAGGCTGCAAGGTCAATGGCCAATGCCTCATCGAACAGGGTGGGGGAGTTTTTGAAGCCTTGGGGTAAGTGCATCCAGTTGAGTTGAGTCTTTCTTCCAGTTTGTGGCAAATATAAATTCCATGTCTGGCTAGTCAGGGCCACTCTTAGGCAGAAGAAGGCATCCTTGAAACAATTGAACCAGCTTGCCCCTGGTAGGAGGAGATTTACGAGGGTGTAAGGGTTCAGGACTACCAGGTGCAAGGTGATTGTGGTGTTGTTGATTGCCTGCAGATCCTGTACAGGCTAGTACCTGCCCCTGTTCAGCTCTTTTAGTGGCTACAGTGGTGTATTCCAGGGGAACTGACATTCTATAAGGATCCCAGCCACATTAATCCTCCTTATACATTCTTTCATTTCTATTAGAGCCTCTCTAGGCATCTGATTTTGATTCTGCCTCATAGGGATTGCCCTGGCTTCAGATCTATTATGATTAGTGCATGATTTTTAACCATTCCAGGGTTTTTTTGGTTTTTTTCAAGCCCATAGCAATAGGTATTCTTCTAGTAGCTCAGGGGATGGGGGGTTGTTAGTCTCCATCTTGGGTGTGGAGCTTCCATTGTGCCTCCTTTGGAACTGTGATCAACATTATGAAAGCCAATGTAGCCGCCAGCTTCTGGCTGGTTGACCCCTCCAAAGTGAAGGTTATTTGAGCCTCTAACTTGGTTAATAAGTCGCTTCCCAAAAGTGCAATGGGGCATTTGGGCAGATAGAGGAGCTCATGTATTATTTTATGCCCTCCAAGTTGACATGTCTGGGATTTGCAAAATGGGCGGGCTATGCTTTCACCTGTAGCCCTATGATGTTGGCTTCTCACCTGGTGAAGGGTGAAACTGGTGTGGTGACCACTGACTGTTCCACCTCTATGTCTACCATGAAAGTCATTGATTGGTCCCCAGCATCATATTGACCATGGGCTTCTGGGTACCCAGATCGATGGAGTCTGGTCTTTCCTATTTTGATTCACCTCCAGCTAGTCCAATCAGGTCATAGACAGGGGGCTCTGGGTGGTATTTCCTCCTGGTCGCAAGATCTATGTGGCTGGTCAGGCTGGGCAAAGCCTTCTAGTTGGGGCATTATTTTTCCAAAGCCCAATTTCCTTGCAATAGGCACATTGGTCAGTCTTCAAGGGCTGATGCTTGAGAGTTCTGCTCTTGGTGGGGGTGGGGGCGGCAGGTTGGGTGGTGGGGTCAAGAGCAATGGCCAGGAGGGAAACCTTTTGTCGCATCTTCATATCTGCCTCCTTGTGAGCCTCCCAATCTTGGTTAACATATACCTTGCTTGCTACTTCCAGCAATTGAGTAGCATTCATTCCTGCAAATCCCTCTAACTTATGGAGTTTGTGGTGTATATCCAAGGCAGATTGGGCCACAAAAGTGTCATTGACCATCCGTTGGTTCTCAGCAGCCTCAGGATTGAATGCGGTGTAGACACGGAACACCTCACATAGGCGTTCATAAAAGTCAGCAGGAGATTCATTGGATTTCTGAACTACTGAATGTACCTTTGACATGTTGGTGGGCTTCTTGGCTTCTGCCCTGACCCCGAGGAGTCGTGCTACTTGATATACTTGCAAAGCATTTTTTTCTTTCTTCATATTGAAGTCCCAAGGAGATTAGGTATCTGGTGCCACATGTCAGGCCCATGCTTCAGCGTCGAGGGTGCTGGATGGGGCCTGCTCCTGCAGCCATTTCCATGTCTCAGTCAGGATGTACCTCCACTTTTCAGTGTTGAATAGAATGAGGAATAATTGGTGACAATCACCCCAGGTTGGCTAGTGCATTTGGCAGATTGATTCTAGCAGGTCAGTACGGGCCTGCAGCTTCTCAGAGTAGGACAGCATATGGTGTTTTCAATTCAGGAGATCTGTGGTGCTGAATGGCTGGTAATATAACAGAGGTTGGCCTGCCCGAATGGTGTCATCTGCATTCAGTTTTGTGGGGCCCCAGATCTTCCACAAGGGCATATGGTATGTGGCTGCATGTTGGGTTGAGCATAGCCTCCTTCCAATGGGTTCTGGGCCCAGCTGAGTGGGCTCCGGTTCATGAGGAGGGGAGACCAATGGTGGAAATCGCAGCTGGGTGAGCTCTGTTTCATGAGGAGAGAAGACCAATGGTGGGATTCCCTGGTGGGTGGGCTCCAGTTCATGAGGAGGGGAGACCAATGGGGGATGTCCTGGTTGGGTGGGCTCCAGCTCATGAGGAGGAGACACTGATGGTGGGGGGGTCTCAGGCAACTCAACTGGTTCCTGGAGAGCAGTAAGCACTTGGGGGGCTAGCAGGGTGTATGGCAGAGTGGCTGATTCCTCCTATGGGTTTCAGTGGGCTTCCCCACTTTTGGGGTTGAGCTATTAAAACCCTGCACTCTCCCTTACTGTTTGTGTAAAACTGAACCCAAGAGGGAGAGTCTGTGCTATTTGCAACCATGAGTCTATGTAGGGAAACTGGTCAGAGTAGCCAAGGCTCCCAGTGATCACTTAATAAACTGCAAAGAACTTGGGGAGGCCTAAGGTCCATTTTGATGGTCAGCCAACATGGAAACTAGGCCAGTCAATTTCACAAAGAGTTCGAAGTTTTTCTTGCATCAATCTGACCATAGTCATCAGAATAACCTTTCTTGAAGTTCTTGAACATACAATCTAATATAGTTGGCTTGGACTGCCTGGACCCCATTTCTCTATGTACCTAATGTAATCTTCCCAGGTGCCCTCCCATGTCCGGTGTCACAAAATGAACAAAGGATGGGAGCCCCCATAGGAGGCTTTTCAGATGCCTGCCTGGCTGTATCCCTTATGAGACTTTAAGGTGGATCTTGGCTAAGGTGTACCTGTATAAACCCTGGTCCTGGTCATTTCTGAGAGGACAAATCACAGTTTTGCTTTATGGTGTTGCCATGTAACTACAGGTTGGGGTTCACTTGGACTCTGTAGTCACTTCTATGTAGTCACAGATACAGTCACACAGTCACACATCCAATTGCACAGAGGTTATATTACACCTCTCTCCAAACTCCTGGGTTTTCCCTACCTGACGTCTTGCAGTGGAGACTTTGGGAGGTCATCAAGCTCCCCTTTCTTCCAAAGATAGGCCTGCCTGGGTCTTTGGTCCTGGGATCTTACCTTATCCACGGTCTTGCTTCCTGAAGGGGTTAGTCTGTCCCTCCACAGAGTCTGGACAGTTTGGGTCACCTCTAGGTGCTGTGGCCCCTCTGGGAAGGAGGCCCTGTAAAAACAGTTCCAGGTGGCACTGCCTCATTCAGCTAGGTAGGACTCCTGCTACCCATTGGCTTCTGTCACCACATCATTAGCACAACAGGCCAACATGGTTAGCTTCCTGGTCAAGGAACCAAAATGTTGCAGCAGCACCAATAACTGAAGAAATCCAACAGCACTCAGAGAGTTGGAGAACTGTTACCCGAAAATGGGGTGTCCTTGTCAACACGACGTCCAGGTTCTTGGTATCTCGAGCAAAGAATTAAATCAGACACACATGAAAGAATAGAGGTGAAACAAAGAGATAGTTTATTGAGGGGAAAGTACACTCCAGAGAGGTAGGAGTGGGCTCGAGCAGGAAAATGGCTCAGGAGTCCTGATGAATGAGACTTTGGGACTTTTATTCTGTCTTCAGGGGAGACACCTCTGGGCGTGGGGTCTCTTGATTGACAAGTCTGATTGATAGGCCTATGACATCACCTTTCTTTTATTGTTCCTGTCTCCTTTCCAAATTCAATTACCTCCTGTGATTGTCTTATCTTGGGGCAGGGATTACTAGTGAGTGGGTGGTATCAGGGCAGTGGTGACTATTCCAGCAGGGCAAGTCTCATGGGAGAGGTCCCAAGATCCCCGCTATTTTATCTGCCTTCCTCACATTTCTTTGAGAGACATGATCCCCCCAAATCTCTATGGGAAGCTGAAGGACTGAAAGTCTCCTTTTCTGTATCTGCTTCCTGCTGAGAATGGTGGTTGACCCTACCTATTGGGGATCCACAGAGCTCTCACCCTATCTGATCTGAAAAGGGGGAAGGGGTCTCGAGATCTGCCAAGTTGACTCCTTTGGTCGAGATGGGCTGGAAGCCTTGCCAGGTGACTTCTGCATTGTAAAGCCCCCTAGATAAGGAGAACCAGACCCAGTTATGGCCCAAAAGCTTTGGTGGGGAGATGTAGACTTCAAAGACATCACTGCAGGGTGACTACAGAAGATTTGTTTAGCCCTTTGGAGTCTGCATCCTGCTGGTTTTGGTCTCCACTGGCAACCCAGGTGTGACTGCCTCTCCAGGAATGGCCTGGGGATGATACAATTAACAAACACAGATTCGCAGTCACAAGGATGATCTAGCATACCCAGCTAAGTCCACTTTTGTTATTACATATCACAAGTTTTAGGATGGCTAACCAGGGCTGGAGACAGACATTTTGGCAATACACAAGTTACAAGTTCTCTGAATGATTATCTCAAACCGGGGCAAAGGACATCCGGGAGGTATGGGGTAAAAGCCTATTGTTTTAAGTTTTAAGCAGGGGCAAGGTGGATATTCTAGGATTCAAGTTAGGAGCAATCGGCTGTTTAAACTAGAGTTAAAGGAAGACTGATTGAGACAGTGTTAAAGCTATGGCCTAAAAAAGTGAGACTGAGAGCTAAAGGACTAGAACAGGAGTTTTTAGTGAAGTGGGGGGATGGCTACTCTGTTTGGCCAACATCAGAACCAGTTTTATTATGCCAGTGAGCTCAGAGGAGTTACAGTCTCCAAAATCTGAACCCCTCCCTAACAGGCTTTTAGGGTACTTACAGGACTGGGGTGGGGGCTGGCAGATGAAGCAAGTAAATGAGCTTACAAAGCTAAATGCATACATTAGGCACCTAGGGGAAGGAATGTGGAGGTGGGAGTTCACAGAATTTACATAAAACAGCTTTGTCCATAATTTTCCACTTCAATCTGGGAAGGTGTTTAATACTAAGGCTGGTTTAAGTAGTAAATTTTATTTCACCTGGATTAAAAAAAATGTCATCTCTGTTACAGCATTTGTTAAAATGAAAGAGCTGGGATAATGATTGACTTCAAAATCTCTTGAAGTTACAAATAAATGCAACTAAAATAATAGGTTGTTGATAAAACTCTTTAGTAATAAAAGTTATGTTACATAAAACATATATGATCAATATATACATGCTTAAACATGGTTTACCAAATTACCAAATTCTTGTGGTGACCTGAAATCTTGAAATTTTGCTAGGTTGGGTTAAATGATTAAAATTATTAAATATTTAGGTATTTCAAAATAATGAAATGCTGAAATTTTAGCTGTTGGATAGATTTGTTTGCCTACTTTTTGTTTCCTTGTTACAGAAAAGCTAAAAGATAAATTAAGATCTGTTGATAAATGTGCCTTGTATTTTATTGAAAACATGATTTAAAAATTATAAATATATTGCTAGCAAAAGTCTACACTTCTGATTACAAAATGCACTTATGAATTTGCCAGTAAAAATATTTATTGCTTACTTTTTGGTTGTCAGTAAAAATTAAGTCTCTGAGGGTAATGTATTCTAATTAATATGAAAGGAAATAATAATATGAAAGGAGATAAGAAAGGTATAATATATGGAAATACATTTTGAAATTAGTTGAAAAGTAGTGGTTTGTTCGAAGGTTGAGAGAGACTAGAAAACTTGTAAAAGGTTTGTAAAAAAAAAATCTTAAGAAAATCTTAACATAAATTAAACTACACAAGTTTTTTAGACTATTGGTCTGCTACTGATACAGAAAAACGTTCCTGTCTGAAAAAAAAAAAAGCAAAGATTCTATGTTTTATCAGAATAATCTTCTTTGTTCTACCAGGTCTGACAATTAATTCACAAACTTGCCACTGTGCACTTATGACAGAGTAGGAAGGAAGGTAGATATATACAGGCAGGAAAGGAGAAATTATCCCTTGTCCTGGTCCATTATCAGCTGCCTCTAAATTAAAAAAATAAACTCAGAAAATGAATGCAAAGAAAGAAATTTGCCTGTTAGGAGGCATATTACCAAGTGTCCTTAAATCAAGGAGGAAAGAAATGCAAAGGAAGGAACTGGCTTGTTAAGGGCCCTAACTAGATCCCCTTAAAATAGAGAGACAAAGTCCTCAGGAAAGAAATGCAGAGTAAGGATCAGCCCTGGCCCATTATCAGCTACCCTCAAATGGAAAAGATAAGATGATCAGAGAAATGCAAGACAAAGGGGAAATAGCCCCATTTATCCAACCATAAGCCCTGCATCCCAGAACTCTGCTATTTTGAAGCTTGGCTTCTTCCAAATAAATCACAAAAGAAAGAAAGGGAGAGGAACTTCCACCCACAGGTATAAAAACCCCAAACAATGTAAGAGGGGTTTGCTTCCCTCTTTTGAATCAGTCTGCTCCTGATCTCAGACTGTACTTCCTTTAATAAGCTCTTAGCTATCCTGTATTTTTACAAACTCTGTCTCTTGCCTGAATTCTTTTCTTCAAGAGATAAGGACTGAGAAAAAAAATAATCATTTTCTGGTAACAGCTTTGGGAGCCATGCTACTCCCAAGAAGCCCTTATGAAATGCTCCATGGGAGGCCTCTTCTTAAGTCTGATTTACTTGTAGACTCTGACCTCAATTCTGTTATCTCCTATGTTGACTTTGAAAAGGTTCAGCAGACACCCACAAAATAGGGGGACTGTCATCTCCCCCAGGCTGACTCCTCTTACCATTGCAGCCCCATAAAGTCAGGGGACCAATTGTTAATGGAAGCTTGTAGGAATGAGTCCCTGACAGATTCGTTAACTCTTAAATAAAAGGGATTTTACAAAGTTAGCAACCCAACTGCTGTTGGGCTACAGAGAGTCTGTGACTGGTTCCAGCTCTCTGGAATAAAACCTGTTTCATTTATGTTTCCATAGGACTCCCCCAGAAGAAAAGAAGGCTGTCACTTTTGTTCCTGTGAGCCAATTTAAGAGTTAAAAAGCTCCTCTTCAGATGGACAAGGAAGTCAATCTCCCAAGACTGATAAATAGTCATGACTAACCCTAGACTGGGATTTGCTCTTTATTGCATTTCTCTTAAGGTGTCCCACCTGGGATCTGCATTAAATGCTGTTTTTTGTTTGTTTGTTTGTTTAAACCATAGCCAATCATCAGCATGATTTTATTCTTTTTTGTCTCTTTTCCCTGAGCTCCTCCAGGGAGAATGGGAACATAATATCTTTGTAAAATTTTTCTAATGTAATAGCTAGAGGCTGGGTATGCCATAAATGACTCCCTCCCCATTGTAATGAAATAGCAAAAACTAGTGTTCATAGGTAGGGATTGTTGCAGAAAACTAGGCCCAGCAGAAAGAATCACTGAAACACCAAGGATAAAGAGGAAGGGATTGTTTATTTAACCGGTGGAGCAAGGCAGATAAAAGTCTTAAACAGCTGAGCTCTCCAACCCACTCTGGTACTGTCCTTTTATAGGACTTACAGGCTTTTAAACAAAGAGGCAATCATATTGCCTTTTGATTGGTGGTCCTAACATACTGGCATGAATTCCTGGTGGGCTCTTACAAAAAGAAAAAGAATTTAGAATTTATTGTTTTATTGCAGGAAGCATCTTTGCACCAGGGCAGGAGGGATTTATTGCTTTAGAGTGGGGAGCAGCCTTGCACCAAGACAGGCATGCTTGATAGTACAGGCATACTTGATAAGACAGTCATACTAGATAGGGCGGGCATGCTAAATTAGAGTGGGTAACTCCCCAAGGAAGGGCCTCCTCTTTCATTCCCCCCTTTGACACTCCATATGATTTTTATTTTGGGGGTCTCATCATCCACATGCTGCCGCAGGAACTGATAGTGTTTTACATAGAACATATGTGATGCTGCCTTTTGGTTGACAATTGTCTCAATCATTGAGCATGCAGCTCTGACTGCTAGTGGGAGGAGACAAGGAAGAATCAAACATAGCATGACTATGGCCACCTATTAGGGTTTTATATCCTCCAAAGGCTGAAAACCATCCCCCCACCATCCCTATAAGCTCTGGGGATCCATTCCAGGTTTGCACCAGGACATGAGCCAATGTCTGGATCTTTCTTACTATGTCCTCTATGACCTGCCCTTCATCATCAATTTATAGGCAGCAATTAGTTAAGTTAAACTTTCCATATATTCCTCCTTTTTGGGCCAGTAAATAATCTAAGGCCAGTTTGTTTTGATAGTGTTTTGGATCTGGATTTCCTGTTGTGCTAGAAGTGACAGTGCCCTGCCTATCTCATTAGCTATGATCTCAAGCATTGCTTGTAATCTAATTATTTGGTTTAGCTTATAGATTAAAGTGCGATATCCCCAAGATTCATTCTGGGTCCACATAGCTGGGCCATAGTATTGGATTATTTTTCAGGGGACTATTTATTAACCTTTTAATCCCCTGTGGTAACCTTTCTCCTTATTAGCATATTTTGTCTCTGTGAGACTTAATGAGATAAGGTGGGGAGGGAGTATCAGAGTTTTATGAGCCTAAAGAATTTTGCAAGGTTTTTCATTTTGAGCCTTTTTTTCTGACTCATTTAGCCCTAACATACCTGTCCTTTTAGTTATTTATAAGGAATAGGGCGCTGTCCTCATTGGCTACTTCTTGTGTGACTATTAGGGTGGTGTTGTCTGCCTAGAAAATAACAACTTAAGCCTGAGGAGTAGAGAAATATTGTCCTTTGGTCTGGAGCTAAAGGTACTGTCCTACATCCTTTGGGCAAGATGGACTGGCAGCCTTGTTGGGCTATCAGTTGTATCCTGACTGTCCTTAAGGTAAAATTGGTCAGCAGGTCACTGGAGAAAAATTTTAGTTTTTGGTTGTCCTGTAGCCCTTAGCATCTAGCTAGTGGGAGATCTGCAAATTGGAGAGCATTGAATACATCAGCAAGACATGATTCCTATGACGATAAACAAAAGAAAGATGAGAAACATTTCTTTTAAACCAGCAAGGTTGGGAAGCCAAGAAGTAAGAGAGGAAAGATCAAAGCCAAAAAATCTTTTTCTTTGATATTGGTCATTATGATACAAATTTGTTTGACTTGTTCTTCAATTAACTGTGAGTTATCTAAGTTAAAACAACATAGTCCTTTAAATTTTTATATCTATGATTGTGTTTCAACAGCAGGCAATCTATAGCAGTTCTGCCCCTAAGGATTGCCTCCCTGACCTGTCTTAGTTCCTCTCCAATGGCACGAATGGCCTGGGAGGTTGTACTTGCATAACTGATTGAAGTAGTGGAGATGTAATTCAAATTTGTATCAGCTGAAACATTAAAATAATAGTGATTGGCTCCTTTATTTATTTATTTCTAGGGTATAGGCTGGCAAGAAACAGACTGAGTATAAATCTAAATTTATTTTTACACCTATGAAGGTTTTAGAGAAATTAGGTCCAGAGTGAGTGGGCAAGACAGAGTAAATGGCTCCTAATATTAATCAGGAAACTAACAGACTTTCCTGCCATGTTAAAGGTCACCCATAGTTTCTCCTCTTTATTGGGAGCCACTGGCTATTTTAGGCCCTGTCAGTTGATTGCAGTCATGGAGAAGAATTTGGTCCCTGCTCTCTTCAGAACAGGGAGCAATTCCTCCTCTTCTGCCCTTTTGGCTTTCTTAGGGGGCACAGCTGCTTTAGAGGACTAGGGCGCTCTTTTATTTCAGAGGTCTGAGCTTCTGCACCCAAAGCAGGCTCCTTTATCTGGACTTCCTCTTCTGAGGTTCCCAGGGTCGCCCTGAGGTCGCTTTAGCTTTGGTCTCTGTAACTGTGGCCAAAAGTCTGACCTGTCTCTGCTCTTGTTTCTCATCTCACTGTTCCTTTTTTTCTCATTTTTTCTGTCTTGGTTGCTAAAGACATTGAAATAAATTTCCTTGGCCTTCCTTAGGATCTGAGCCTTCTCATCAGGGACGTAACAATGGGTCAGAGGGATCCTAAGCTTGTTCAGTTTAACTACATGTCAAAAATTCAAGGCTTGGGAGTTCCCTGATGGTGTAGCGGCTTAAGGCTTCAGCGCTGGCGCTGTCAGTGCTGCGGCCTGGGTTCGATTCCCAGCCAGGGAGCTACCCACATACCAAAAAGAAAAAAAAAAAATTCAAGTCTTTTTTTTTCACAAACCCTCCACAACTTTCCCTAGTTTTCCTTAGTCTGTCCATTTCTTTGTACTCATCCAGAAATAATCATCTTTATGACAAACTATTCTCCTTCGGTTCTTTCAAAAATGTATTTCCATACCTTATACCTTTTAAAAACATACATCTTTTTTTTTATATTAATTACCAATTATAACCCTCAGAACCTTAATTTTTCCCTGACAACTAAAAAGGTAAACAATTAGCACCTCTACTGGCAATCTTACGAACACAAAAGAACCATTAGCAATTCCAAAGAGGACCCAAGGTCTTCTATTCATTTCCCACAACTCCAAGGAAGTTAAAATGCTGGCCTGAAAAAGGCTCGATTTTTAAAGTGCCTTTTTTTTTAAAGGATTTTATCAGAACTATTCACATATGTATGATCTGAAGCCAACTTTACCAAAGGTTTGGGAACAAACAATTTGAAACCAAATAGTAGACACCCTTAAAATTGTCCTTTAGCCATTTTTATAATATTCCAGCCTGCCTTCGAGTCGCCTTTATTTTTTCCTTCCAGACCATTTTCTGAGCTCCAGTTTCTCATACCATTATGAAGCAGGCAGTAAGAGACAAGGAAAGAGTTAACAAAAACCAGCTCTAGAAGAGAGGTTGATCAACAAGAACCAAGTATAGCTTAACTTGGCAAGCTGCAAAATCAAGGAGTTGATGGAGCTACTCTTGCCGCTTTATGAAATAGCAGCTCTGACCTTGGGACACAAGCTTAGCTGAGCTTGGCCAGCTGCAAAGAGAAATTAAATCTCTATCCAGATCATCCTTATCACCCAACATATCCTAATATGGTTTATTACCTTATATGTATAGCATGACCAATTTGTTTGATAGGCTCATACAGTGAGAAAAGATGACATCATTCCCCTATCTCACAGGTGCTAAGCAAAGAAGTTCTCTGCCTAAGATGAGGCAGGGCTTTCCCACAGGCCAACGAGAATAAAGTTACCACAGCCTCATTAATTGGGGCTCTTGATATATTTGCTTGCTCAAGTTTGCTCCTATCTCTTTGGAGTGTATTTTTTTTTCTTTCAATAAACTTTTTCTTTGTTTTACCTTATTTTCCTTACTATACTGGATATCTGATATTGAGAAGGGCACCTGTACCCTAAGAGTGCCCTCTGTTCCAGCCATTTTTCCCAAGGGGCAAAAGAGAAGATGGGATTGTGGGGTATGGGGTCCTGCTCCGAGTGTGGGATGGGCTAAGAACTTCTTCAGGGTTACCAGGTGGAGCAGTTCTTTATGCTTCATGAATGCCCTTTGCTGGTCAGCCCCTATTCTCTTGACTCCCTTTCTCCCTACTTTGCAGCCTAATAGAACGGTTTGGCCAGAACCACAAAGCTTGGAATCCATAAGTGGCAAAATCCTGTTGCTCCTGGGAGCTCTCTAATTTGTCTTCTCATCTTTGAAACTGGAATGTTTCAAATAACTTGTTGTTTTTGTTTGTTTTGTTGTTTTTCTTTTTGGTATGTGGGTAGCTCCCTGGCTGGGACTTGAACCCAGGCTGCAGCGCTAACAGCGCCAGCACCAAAGCCTTAAGCCACTACACCATCAGGGAAATCCTCTGTTTGTTTGTTTGTTTGTTTGCTTGCTTGCTTGCTTGCTTGCTTGCTTGCTTGTTTGTTTTATCCCAGCAAAGTTAAACAGGGCTGCTTCTTCCTTGGGAACTGAGCTCGGAGGGGCTCCAGGCCCTTTCCTAGCTGAGAACATTTTCTCTTTTTTTTTTTTTTCCTGATTACTGGCAGAAGGTGCATTGGTTGCTCCTTAAAGGGGGCACCTCTGTTGACCCTTTTGAACTCTAGCTTCCTTTTCTGCTTGCCTAAATGGCAGGGTTCCCCTTCTCTTATTCTGATTAAAAGCTATGAGGTCTATTTTTCTTTACAGCATGGTTGCTAAGAAGAAAGGTTTCCCTGCATACCTCCCATGCCCTGCAGAACCATAGTTCAGAATCCTGTATTTGTTTTGACCCTGTGAGGAGGAGTCAGAACCCTTTCCTCAGTATCCATCTCATGCATTATCCAAGCACACACATTCACTCAAATCCAATTCAAATTCCCAAATTCCAACCCTGGGGGAGCCTCAGGTTCCTGCTCGAATCACCTTGAGCAGTACTCGGGAGGTGCCGGAGGAGGATTAACCCTCCCTTCTGCTCAAATGGAGCAAGCCCTGGAATATTTCCCAAACCCATTTCTACTGTGACTTAGATGTCTCCTGGCCCTTCCTGATGTCTGTTCCTCCCAGCGTTCGACTCCTCGGGAACCCACCGAGGGGGTCTTCTCTGCATCCTGTTGTGGTGTCCACACAGGGAGCCAAAGCTAGCCATCCCTGGCCTGCTCAGTGGTTCACATCGCCCAGGCCAATTGCCCCCCTACCAATGGGTTCTCCGAAGGGTTGGTAGAAAACACCAGGTGATCCCAACTTTGTTCTCACTCCCTGCAGGTGGGCTCGCTTCCCAGTCAGGGAACCAAAATATGTTGCAGAAAACTAGACTCAGAAGAAAGAATCACCCGAACACAAAAGATATAAGAGGAAGGGATCCTTTATTCAGCTGGTGGAGCAACAGCAGACAAAAGTCTAAAATAGCCAAGCTCCTCGACCCACTCTGGTCCTGTCCTTTCATAGGACTTACAGGCTTTTAGACAGAGAGGCAATCATGTTGCCTTTTGTTGGTGGTCCCAACATATTGGCATGAATTCCTGGTGGGCTCTTACAGAAACAAAGAATTTAGGATTTATTGTTTTATTGCAGGGAGCATCCTTGCACCAGGGCAGAAGGGATTTATTGCTTTGAGTGGGGAGCAGCCTTGCACCAAGACAGGCATGCTAGGTAAAACAGGCATACTAGATAGGGCAGGCATGGTAAATATGGGTGGATAACTACTAAGGCAGGGCCTCCTCTCTTAGGATGATGCCTGCTCTCAGAAGTAAGTAGTAAGAGTGGTCTTTGCTCTATACCCCTTGATTTTAAGGTTATCTTAATCTGTTTATAAAACAGCTAAAGTAGCTGTTTTTCTCTTTGATCTGAACTTGATTTTACAGAAATAAACAAGTGATTGGGAATGAAAGGTTGGCATTGTACTTTCTATTTTCAAAATTTAATACTCTAAACTTAGTTTGGTTTAACAATGTAATTTAGCTTAAAACAATTTACATGTTCTTTTCTTTGCTGTCCCTCTCCCTTCTCTTTGTCTTCAGATCCTATACATTCCAGTTACAATGACTCTGTTCACTTCAAGACCAAATGTCCACCTCACTAATTTACAGGATAACTAGCCTTAATGATTTGTCTGCTCAGGATTGCAGGCTACCTCAGAAATCTGTTTGTATTAATTTGCAGTTTCCACCTCTGGACACCTGTTTTGTCAACAACCAGAAATTTCTCTCTTCAAATTTTTTGCCTAAGACACCCCTCCACACACTTTTCCCTTTCTTTTGCTTCCTCTTATGTGCCTATAAAACTTTTGGGCTGTGCTACATTGGACGATGTGAGTTTTGGACAAGAGTTCCCTCATCTCCCAAAATGTTAACATTCTGAATCAACCTACACCCCCTCCCCCACTTCCCCATCAAAGTTGTCTCTGGATTAGCAGCAAGCAGCTGGATCTCCAGCCTGGTAATAATCTGTGGAGCATTCCTATGATGCAAGTGAAGGTAGACTTTAAACCAAGAAAATAAGGAGACTTCCTAGGAGACTACTACCCTCAGGAGACAGCTGACTGAATGATATAGAAGCTCAAACCAGGTCACAGGGATTCTTGATTTGGGACATAAAAAAAAAAAATACTGCTCTTTTGGAACATTAGCAAACGCTCTGCCTTGAGATGCCAGGTGAAGAAAAAATATTGTTTATCTGGATTTTGAAAAAGGACTAAAATTACAAAAACTGTGAATAAATTAGTGCGTAGAGAACCTCTAGCTTATAACAGAAGGAATCACGGGGGTCTAGAGTGTTTGCTATGAAAATATTTTTAATTTGTTTTCTTCAAGAACCTGAAATATTTGGACAATGGTATTGAACCAATAAAAAAGGTGGGTTTCATGTGTTCCTGAACTAGAGAATTATGGAACCATCCATGCCACTGTTAACACGGACCTTAAAGACCAGCCTCACCCTTAAATATGAACACTCTGAAAAGCCAGAGTGTATATTCTGAAAATGCTTAAAAATTCATGGATAAGAAAAGGCATTGAGAAGAAACCCAGCACCAGACCCTTAACAATGGAAGGCACAATGATTGGGCTAAGAAGACTATGCTCTTAATCAATGAAGACTGAATTTTCTAGACCCTCTCCCACTTTCTTTATTGTTCACAAAAAAATTTAAACTTAAATAAATGGTAATAAAGCTTCTGAAACTAATCTTAGTTTTTTAAAAAAATTTAAGGTAATGCATAGAATTTTAGTCACTTCCTTCTTACTGTTTCTAAAAGTCTCATTCAAATAAATTCAGATAAAGATTTTGAAAAATTGACTAGCCTTGTCCATGACTGGGCAGTGAAACTTTAAAGTTCTTTATATTACTTTTACTGTTTTTTCTAAAGATGTTAATTTGACCAAAGATTATACTTAAGGGAAATTTGAACAGAAGCAGCTAAAAAATGCTAAGGTCTGTATGCCCCATTTAAGAGATGAAGGTTTGGAAGTAACATCTTTACAAAGGTCCACAAACAATACCAACAATGATATTAGTGAGTTGAGGATAAGTGAGGGGCTGGTACTATTAATATATGAACATATTTGTAAGTTTTAATATTTGTGGGAACAATTGCATAAGATATGAATAGTTTATATGCAATGTATATTTAGTTTCATGAATACAAAATACAGTGATGGGTGACCTCAGAAAAAAATGTGTACTTTGCTGCTTGTGGGCAGAAGACTCTGTGTATCCAAAACTGATTTTTATCTGGAAATAAGTTTTGGTAACACAGACCATAAAAATGGTTTCACTTCTGATATATTGTAAATCATAGTTGAATGTTAAACAGACTTCTCACTTCTTTGATATAAGTTGTTTATTATGCTTTCTTAGTTCTTTGCTATAATCTTAAACAAAGCTGATAGCCAGGCATATAGAGAAAAATATTTATTGAACATTTAGATAAACAAATAACAACATTCATATTAAATTAAATCAATAAAATAATTATTTTTAAGATTTTGTTATTGTAAGAATTAACTATTTGCTACATAAATATATAAAACTAGAACTATATAACATATCCTTATATCTTATTAATTAAAATGTAAAATATTAGCTCTCTAATAAAAAAGCCTAATAAAAATTTTTAAAAATTAAACAATCTATTCAATTATTTTGTTTTTTATGTTCAATTGAATAAAAATGATATGCTTACCTTCAACAATTAATTATTCTGTAACAGCATTTTATAAGCCACGTAGTGAAAGTACATTTAAATATTCTTCAGTCACAAAGTAATTATTTATAAAATACTTATACAACTAAAATGGTATTTAAGAAAAAAGAAATAAAAAACACATCCAAAGTACAATACTTTTATTATTGTACAGTAATTATTATTAAAGAAACATAAATATGTCATATTAATGCAAAAGTTTTTAAAGGTATATTTTCAATTTCTGTGCTCATTCCACTTCAGAAAGATTAGAATATTAAAATGTATCCATGAGCTACAGTTTGAGTAGCAATATATAATATGTATCAAGGTTGACCAGGGAGTAAGAAATACACTGAAATGATATACTACTGTAATCAAAATAACAGGTATGAATTTGCATAAATTTTTATAAGAAGTGTATTTAAAGTACATTATTTATTTTAACATTTTCATTTTAAAATATCATTAGATCAATTAAATGACAGGTAAATTAAATATCAAGGATACTTTGTTTTTCATTTTCTTGTTAATAAGTCACAATATCTGGGGAATTTGATTTTAAAAAAAGATATTTTTTGAAGTACAGATGCTCAGATGCTATATATTAGGATATAGCATTTAATTTTATATTAGACATATATCAGGGTGAGTTTAAAATAAGAGTTATGTCTAGACAATTAAATGCTCAACTTGAATTTTAATATCTGTATCTGAGACAATACATTTAATTCTAGGAAAATTATGCAGCTCTGGCATTATGTTTTCTATCACCAATACCAGATCCATATCCTCCACTTCCCTAATGAGAGGCATTACCTGGGCTGGAGGCTGTGCAAATCTGGATCTTTTGACCCTTCTATGCCATATTCTTCATTACCTTCATGGGCAACATAATCATCATTGCAGTTATCTGATGACAGCATACACTCCAAATGCCTATGTACCTCTTCCTGGCCAGGCTAGTTGCCTCTGATCTTGGTCCATCCCTCTTCATCCTCCCCACAATTGTCAGGATCATCTGGCTGGATGCTGGAGAGCTCACCTTCTCAGTTTGCTTCAACTAAATGTTTATTATCCACACATTCCAGGGCTTTGACTCTGCTATCTTACTAGAAATGAACTTTTACTGCTATGTGGTTATTTTTCATCTATTGCACTATTCCTCCATTATTACCAGAAGTAATAGGTCTGGCTATTGTAGAGCAAACTATGGCTATACAGTGACCCCTTCCTATCCTTTTGAGGAAGCTGTGGTTTTGTCACTCGAATGTACTTTCTCATCCTGACTGCCTGGATTCTGGCATTAGTAAGCTCTTCTGCACCAACACTAGGATCAATAGCATCTTTGGACTATTCATGCTATTATCCACTATGGGTCCTGATTTCTTGATTTTCTCTTTATGCTTTTTTTAATATATTCTAATACTAAAAACTATACTAAGTATTGCATCTATGGTGGTGACCTCAAAGCTTTTACGTCCTGTACTTCTCACCTCTGTACTGTCATCCTCTTCTTTACCCCCCCATGATCTGTCTGTCTATACTGCACTGCTTTGACCTCTAACTTTCCTCACACATTTATATGACCATGCCCAAAATACATTTTCTTACTTCACCTGTGATGAACCCCATTTTTCATATTATGAGAACCAAGCAGGTACAAGATAAAATTTTGAAATTCTATAAAAAAAAAAACCCAGAAGAATCTCAAGTCACATTTGTAACAGAGAAATAATGCTTCAAAATAGAGCTTGCTAATATTCCAAATGCCATGGAATTTACAATATCAACAATCTCTGCCCAAGTAGTGATATGTACCAATATTTCTATCGCTAGACTCTAAATTTGTGGCACAATGTTCTATCTTTCAAGTATGCTCACTTTTCAACATTGCAACCTCTGGACTTTGGCCTTGAGATCTCTAGTCCCTATACTTTAAAAGTTCACCTTCTCTGAGTCTATGAAAACCCTGTTATTTCATTGTCTTTCATATTCACTATGGGCCACACAAATTCCAGGAAAACCTCTGTAACTGTACATAAAACTTCATTTCTTTAGCATAAATTTTTTCTGTAATCTAAGGTAGTTTCCTTGATAAAACTATAACTTACCTGCATGCTTGCCCTCAGATATTCTTATCTGTACGTATACTCTATGTCTACTCCTTTTAATTATTAAGCCCTTAGGACATTAGATTCTAGTCAGGGTCAAACTCATTTAGGAATAAAACTTCAGGTCCATCAAACATGACTAAGAAATCTCAGACTAGAAAAAGATTTTAGTAAAATAACACTTTGGCCTCAGTTACATTCCAGCTCCAGACTCATAAAAGCAGAACAACCCGATGGACTGCATCCTCTGCAAACTGGACAAAACAGTGCCATAACTGATATCAAGACCTGATGCC
Organism: Lyroderma lyra; assembly: GCA_004026885.1. Classification (NCBI taxonomy): domain Eukaryota; kingdom Metazoa; phylum Chordata; class Mammalia; order Chiroptera; family Megadermatidae; genus Lyroderma; species Lyroderma lyra. The sequence goes on along the minus strand of PVJL010005248.1, from coordinate 34,688 downwards.
ATGATCAATTGCTCCTTGCCTTAGCCCAGACCAATCAGTGTGCCTCCAAGCCCTAGCTCCTGGTGACAGTGATTAATGACCTTTATTTTATATAACCAAGCCACTAGAGGCCATAAGAAGCCAGGTTCTTGAGAGTACTAGCTCATTTGTGCCCCTAAACTTGGCATCAATCCTTAAATAAAACTTTCTTTTCCTTATTGCTGTCTTTTTCTCTCACCTTATTTGGCTTGAATGTGCTCAGGCAAGTGGACTCCTTGAGTCTAAGTTAACAGCTGCATCAGTATTCATCCTTTCTTGTTTCTTGTACTTTTGACTCTAAACTTATTCATGGGATCAATTTAAATACCTTTACATTTTTTACTCTTACACATATACTTTTAAGTTCTATTGGAAGTAACCCTAGATTTTTATATTATAATGAATACAACATAATAGTCTTTAATTCATTTGGTCTTTCAGTGCCTAAATGTGTATTTTTAAAATTCTGTATGGATTTTTCCATAATCCACAGCTGCAATTTTATGCATTCACAATCCTTTCCCCATTACTTAAACCTCACATGATGCCTTCATTTTCATATACCTGAAAGAATGTATTTCTAGGTAAGCCATAAAATTCTTCCTCCAATAAAAAAAATAATTGTAATCTCTTTTATTCAAAGAGGATTACATTATTTTTACCTTTGAATACATTTTTTAATTTCATCTGAGATGTTCAATTTTGCCATACACGCCATTCTTTTACTTTTATTATTAATATTAAAAATATTTCAAGCATCCAAAAGATAAAGAAAATAATACAAAAAACATGCATATATTTTTTCTTAGTTTTATTTCATTATAATATCTTGCCACAATTGAGTCAGAATCTAAGTTAAACAAGTTATAATACAGGCAAAGATATTTTTGTATCTCACTGAATCATAGATTTCAAACTCAATCCCCAAAAGTAACTATACAAATTTATATTTATTATTTATCTTCTCTTTCCTCATTTTATTATATTTAATGTATATGTGTATGCACATATAACAAGCATGTGCATAAACATATATAATAAGCATACATAGCAAGCATTTTGAATACTTTCTAAAAAATTATTTTTTGTGACAATGTATGTTTTTGCAATTTATCCATATTCTTACATGTAGCCTGAATATAATTATTTTCACTCTTGTAAACACTTCTCTGATATCCAGAACATAAAAAATGTTCCAGTGATTCATTTCTTCCAGTTAGTCCTGCTTCTTGTTCTATACTATAGCATTCATGGGATTAAAGGGATTTTTTAGAACTCTAGATATTCTTCCTATCTCTATAACATCCTTAGTTTTAACTCCAATCTCTGCATGAGGCTGACTGGAATAATTTTATTATACCTTCTATCCCTATTTAATTGCATATGAGACTCACATCACATGGCATTACTTCCCAAATAGTTACATAAACTTCCTTTTGATTTATAATCTTTTTGCAAATAAATATTTGCAAATATTGCAAGCAAATATTTATTCTCATTCTTCTTGTATCTTTATTTTCTCCTGTGGGAATTTCAATGTTGGTCTACAAAGTATCTCCACATTTTAAACTATGAATATATTATCTTACAAGGTGGTAAGAACTTTATAGATGTCATTAAGTTAAGGATCTTAACGTGGGGAGATTATCCTGATTTTCCTTAGTAGACCTGATGTAGCCATAGGGAGAAGCAGTAACTCAGAAAGAAATTGTAGGAACATGGAGAAATACTAAGGGACCTTGAGCTTTTAGGAGGAAGCAAAGGAAAGGCTGAGATGCCGAGTTTGCATGCAAACGTACTGAGAGGCAAGCCTCAAGGCCACAGTGTCCCCAGCCAGCTGGAGCTTCACCTGGGCTCAAAGTCTTGGAAGACTAACAAGTTCCCTTTAGAAAGTACCAAAACAACATTTACTGAGAAAACTAAAATAAGTAATGTTTATCTTAGCCAAATGTCTGGCTTGCCTGCTTTGTTTGCTTTCCTCAATAAATATGTGAATATTCCAAGTCTTGGGGCTTCAGTCCATGATGGCTGGAGTCCTTCACCTTCATTCAATTCTATGAGTTTTCATCCTTTGTGGCACTGCCTCGTTGAAGCCTGACATTTGAATCCCAACAAGTGGTGCCCAACATGGCGCCCTACAAGGAACTTCAGGGAATTTAGGCCCTAAGGACTGAGAGGACACAGTAGGACTCCTGGTAAGTCCCTATCTCAGGATTAGTGACGTAATGTGCAATGCCCTCTCTGATTCTTTTGATGCTTATGCCCAATTATTGGCTACTCTGTTAAAGAGTTTGGGGGTTAAAGTTAAAAAAAAAGTGCTTTTCAAGAACTTTGGTAATTAGTTAGAACATATTGTTATTGGTTTACTCCTACTGGGAAGAATTCTCTTAATTTGAAACAATGGAAATTGGTTATGCAATCCTTACGTAGGGCTCATCTAAACGGTGAGGTTATTCATTTAAATGTATGGTCTCTTTACAATCTTATTTCTCTTGCTTTGCAACCTTTACAATCAGAATCTGAGGAATTTACTCCAGATGTTTCTCAGGAATTAATTTCTCCTCCTGTTACAGAGAAAGGTAATGGAGGATATGGAACTTTTCAGTCTGTTTCTAATAACTCTGACCATGAAACAGACTTAAAATTTGATGAGGAAGGGTCTAATTTGATTTTAGAACAAGGTTTGGAGACTCTCCCAGAAGCTTCCATGCTGCCTACTAATTCTGAGACACATCCTGAACCTCCCCCCGCCCAAGGCACCTCAATTATATCCTAATTTGTCCCAATTTTGTGAGCCCCCTGAACCTTGGTCTACTCCACCACCTTCACCTTTTGCTCTTTCTGGTGCTAGACTTAATCAGCTACCCGTTGAACACAAATCAACCACTAATCCTTTTTTATCTGACCTTCCCATTGTTCCTGTTGCTAGTAGAACTGAGGGCAAACCAATCTTGACTTCTATGATGAGAGGTATTTTGCAGGGAAAAGCAGATGGGCATTTAGATTTCTATGCATTTGGTGTTTCAGCTTTCCCAGTTACTTTAACTCCTTTAGCCGCTAACGTTCAATAGAATTGTTTACAAATTGGCATGGCAATATATTGCCAGCTCCGGAGAGGCTCCCACTTCCTTTGTCAATATCAAACAGGGAACTACTGAACCCTATGTTGATTTCATCTCAGACAGCTTCTATTCCCCACGACATTAAAGTTTTTACAAATGGATCAAATAATGGTAAAACAGCAATTGTTAATAAAAAACTTCATTCAACTTATTCAAATAAACTGTATTTCAGTGCAAAAAGCTAAATTGGTAGCAATTTTAAATGTCTTAAAAAAACTATTTCTGATCCTTTAAATATTGTTTCTGACTCTGCTTATGTTGTTCATACAGTACAAAATATTGAAACAATATCTCTGTCTAATAATTTTAATCAATCATCTCTCCAGATTTTATTTACCCAGTGCCTATTTGAACCAGCTGGGGATGGCATTTAGAAACGTTTGATAAGTCCTTTTGATGTGGGCCAAATAGAGCAGCCACCCCCCTCCCCCCCCACTTCACTAAAGACTCCTTTTCCTTGTTCTTTTAGCTCGTAGTTTCACCTTTTCTTAATCGCTTTCCTTATCAATTTTCTCTGGCTCCTCAGCCCGAGCAACAGACTTACTATCCTGAAACCATCTAGTGACAAGGGCTTTAAAATCTAGTTCTCTGATCAATGCCTTTAAAGTACTAACTGAATTATTTTCTCCTAATCTAGAAATCATCAGGATACTAGCGGTGCCCCAAAAAGGCTTCCAGCCCATCTCGACCAAAGGAGTCAACATGGTGGGTCTCAAGACCCCTTCCCCGCCTTTAGATCAGATAGGGTGAGAGCTCCATGAGTCCCCAGTAGGTAGTGACAACAACCATTTTCATCAGGAAGCAGATACAGAAGAGGAGGCCTCCACCCCCTCAGCTTCCCACGGAGATTTGTGTGGATCACTCCTCTCAAGAGGATGTGAGAAAGGTAGATAGAATAGGGGGGATCTCCACCTCCCCTAAGAGACTGCCTGCTGGAATTGTTATGCCTAGATACCACCCTTTCACATGTAACCCATGCCCCAGGCTAGGAGGAAGTTCCACACAAAGACAGGGAAGTCAGAGGGTCCAAGAAGCCCACCAGCTTGGGTCAGCTCCTAAGGCCTGCACAGTGAGAGTTACCTGAACCTCATTATACCATCGTTGTAATACCATACATATGCCCAGAAGTTAATTAATATCATTATAACAGACTGAACTCTGGGAAAGGGCATGCGCAGTCAGAAGGCAGACCCCTTGTCAATCAAATTTGTCAATCAAGGGACCCCACGCTCAGAGGTGTCTCCCCTGAAGACTTAGAATAAAAGCCCCAAAGCCTTGTTCATCAGGGCTCCTGAGCCACTTTCTTTGCTTGAGCCCGCTCCTACCTCTTTGGAGTGTACTTTTTCCCCACCCAATAAACTATCTCTTTGTTTCACCACTTTACTTTTGTGTGTGTCTCGTTCAATTCTTTGCTCAAGATACCAAGAACCTGGATGTCGTGTCGACAAGGACACCCCATTTTCCGGTAACACTTTGGCTTGTGGAAGTCTCAAGGGCTACCTGGGACTGGGAGAAATCTTAGTGCAAAATTAGCCTCTGGAAGCAGCTGCTGAGTGATTTTGCTAGCCGGAGTGAAATTGCACTAACATTTTGCTCCTCACAAATGCCTGTGTAATCAATTAGAATAAACTAAGTGTTTCCTTTGTTGTCTTATGTATGTATGTATTTTTGTTTGTTAGTTTTATGTAAATTGTGGCCTTTTAGAGTTAATATCCCCATGACCACAGTTAAATCCAAATGTAATGGCCAAATGCAGGTGTAATTTATATGTCCTGGATGGATGCAATTAGACCAAACATCCAGAGATAATATCTGTTTTGTATCAGTGTATCTATGTTTATATTCACAATTGTTCATGTGTGTGTACGTATGGCCATTTTAATTCTAAAGATCAACAAAGAGATTTAAAATCTTAGTCCCAACTAATGGTCCCTTAAACAGGATATTAAGTAAATGGTAAACTTATAGTTTTAGACTGTTAATAAAAAGAAAAATTGGTGCTCAGTTACAAACTTGGATTTCATGAAGATAAAATGACATTGTCCTATTAATTTTTGTCATTTGTTCACTTACTCAAGTCACTCTTTATATTCAGCAAAGGACAATGTTGTTTTAAGATACCGCAGAGGTATATGGATGCCGATATCACAAGAGTGAGCCTGGGAAGCCTCTCCTGATATGCTTGCATTATTAACTGTTTTATATAGTTGGTTATTACATGTTTAGTAAATTTAGAAAATGCTGTACTAACTTTTGGAGAGTTACTACCAGCCTCTGTGTAACTCCCCATTGTTACAATCCTTCTAGTACTTCTTAGACTACCATACAAAGACATTTGTTAGGACATGAGGACAACTTAAACTTAGATATTTTTTAATTAGAAGCAGATGTTTTGGATATATGCTGTTGCCTTCTAGCTGAAGACCATCTTTCCCCCCACACATTCCCCATGACATCCTAAGGCAGGAGCTGAGGAGGCTATGGGGGCATGGAATATCTAGGAGACAGAACTGACCCTCTCTCAAGAATACTATTTCTTTTTCACTTGCAAACCTCACATCACCCTGTATGGCCCCGGAGGATGGCTGGTTAGTCAATGATGGGTAAGATTCCTCAAGGAAGTAACAACCTAAGACAGGCACAATCACATAGAGGCCATCAGGAGAGAGCTTGGGCTCAGCAAAGGTGAGGCACAGACACTCACTCTCTCTGAGGTTAATCTCCTGCCCCCTGGCTGCCTGCTTTTCACATATAGCTCAGCTTGAGATCTGATGGAATGATCTTGGTCATTTCCTTCCCTTAATGGATGCTTTTATAATAACAATGACTCCATTCTTTGGGGTTAAGTGCTGGTGTATAAAGGCACAATACATGCTGGAACACAATGGAGACTTTTGGGAACAGCTAGCTATATGGCACAATAATCACAAACCTTAAAAAGAGTACACAAAAATCATTTTAATCTGTGATGCAAAAAACAAAAAAAGTGGCAACGGCAGCATTTTTTGTCATGCAAAAAAAAAAAAAAAAAAAAGAGGGTGATACATAGGAACATGGAGAAATACTAAGAGACCTTCAGCTTTTAAGAGGAAGCAAAGGAAAGGCTGAGATGCCGAGTTTGCATGCAAATGTGCTGAGAGGCAAGCCTCAAGGCCACAGTGTCCCCAGCCAGCTGGAGCTTCACCTGGGCTCAAGGTCTTGGAAGAATAACAAGTTCCCTTTAGAAAGTACCAAAACAACATTTACTGAGAAAACTAAAATAAAAAATGTGTATATTAGCCAAATGTCTGGCTTGCCTGCTTTGTTTGCTTTCCTCAATAAATATGTGAAGATTCCAAGTCTTGGGGCTTTAGTCCATGATGGCTGGAGTCCTTCACCTTCACTCAATTCTATGAGTTTTCATTCTTTGTGGCACCACCTCATTGAAGCCCGACATTTGAATCCCAACAGAAATGAAGATACTCTGTTGATCATTTCAAAGATATAGAAAGGGGGCCATAAGCCAAGAAATACAATTACCCTCTAGAAGCTGGAAAAGACAAGACAATAGATTTTTTCCCATAGCTTCCAGAAAAATCCCGCCCTGCAGATAACTTGATAGTAGCTTTGTCATACTAATTTTGGACATTTAATCCTTAGAACTGTAAAACAGTAATATTGTGTTGTTTCAAGCCACTGAGTTTGAAGTAATTTGTCAAAGCAACAATGGAAAATGAACACACTTCCCTTACCAAGCATGAATTTACTATGTTTTGTTAACTAAAAATAATTTTCTCCAGCCACTTCTCCTCTACTGGTTGCTTTATAACAACTAAAAAGTTATTTAAGTCTCTCTTTTTATAAAATACACTTACTAATCATATAACAATCACTAGGTAATTTATTTTTCATTTATTTCATAATTAAGCCATTTAAAAAGTAATATGCATTAATTTTCTTCATCTTTTCAAATTTTTTTAAAATCCATTATGGTGGAATATAAAACATATACTGGAAACTGTATGGAAATACATGTACAATCTAACAAATTTTTGTAACATGAACATCCATGTAAATATCACCTAAGTAAAAATAGAAAACAAAACATTAAATTATCAACACTCAGATATTCTATGCAGCCATTTCTGAACATATCCTCACCATTGCCATCATCTTAAACAGTATTTTAACTTTTATAGTGTTTATTTCATTGTTTTTCTTTATATTGTGATTATTTAGATATGAATCCAAAAATAATATAGTTTATTTGTAATTAGACTAAACTAAAAATCATTTTCACTTCAACCCCATTATTATCAAATTTTGGCTCTATTATTCCATTGAAATTGGTGAGGCAAATGTCACCCATTAACTCTAAATTACCAAATCAAATAACCTGTTTCAAATCTTGTCCCTCATCAATAATTGACACTATTGACTGACCACTTGTCATTAAATATCTGTACTTTGTTGGCTTTTCTAACACCTCTTTATTCTGGTTATTTTCAAATCACTCTGGCTAATTTTACCATTTCATTTTCTGGTTTCACTTTCTATGCCACCTCCCTGAATACAAATGTTGCGTCCCTGTTCAGCAATCTCGAATTCAACTTCTCTTTTGAACTCCAGACAGGTTGAAACCTCACTTGAGGATAATTCTTTGTATACTACATGGAAACCTTAAACTCAACGTGTCCAAAATAGAACTTAGAATAGAGTAGCAGAAATGTCTTCTGCTTCATTCTCAATTGCTACTCTCTGCTTATGTTTTTCATTTATGTGAATGGCATCTTTGTTCACTTTCTCATTTTCACTAAAAGTATGAACTATGCTATGGATGCTTTTTACTTTTCCTCACTAATAATTTTCAATTGTTTACTAATATTGTATATGTTTACTTTATTAATATTTACCCAACAGCCCTCACTTCTATATTTCCACTGCTCCTGCCTTAGTTTATACCTTAATAATTAAATAAATTATTTTACCCTTCTTGTTGTTTTCCCTCCCTTTATTCTCAAACAATGCAACAAAGAACTGAAAGCAGCTTTAAAAGTCTAAGTGTAATTATTTTACACACTTGTTTAAGCCTTTTCTCTGCTCCTCTGTACTTATAGGTTAGTCTTTGCTCACAGCTACTACTATTATTCTTTGATGATTTTCTAGATCAAAATTTTCATTTCTGATTATATGCTCCATGCTCTGAAATGAGTACTTCTTATTTAACAAATTGCTATATATACTTCTAGCAAGCTGTTCCAATTGATCTAGCTAATCTCTTTTCCTTAAATATTGTCCTTATTATTTAAGTGTCCATAAGAATGCATATGAATGAATTGATAATTTTACTCTTTTGTTATTTTCTGTCACCTATGATAAGAATTATTTAAGGCCACATTAGAAGCCAGTCATATTTCATATGTGTTGAATGAATACATTTTGAACACATGACCAGTGAGGTTATGACATACTTCTGAAAAATACACTAGGGATTCTTACAAAAAAAATCAATGTAACACATCTGTTTTACTCAGTTCTTGCATATCTCTGTAGCCATGTTGATGGATGGCCCTTGACCAAACCCTGAGAACTAATTTTCTGGAAGTTCACATAGTTACTGAGCAATGATATTATTTGTGTCCAAAGCAGTAGGTCTACATGAACCAGATTGGTAGCATGTGTAAGATAGAGTTTACTATGTGTACCTCTTGTCTAAATTGGGGGTTATGAAACAGATAAGTGCTTATGTAACCAGCTCCTTTTAAGAACTCTGGACTCCAAAACTCAAGAAGGCTTTCCTGGATAGAGATAATCTCTTATTTGTCTCTGAAGCTTGCAGTTAGAGAGACCCTTTCAGAGAGAAAATATTTGGAAGCCTGTATGTGACCTCCTTTGCTTTTACCTATGTATATTTTTTCCTGTTGTTCCTTCACAAGGCCTTTTGTTATATCAAATCTTACCCATGAGTATAACTATATTTTGAATTGTGTGAGTGCTTCAAGTGAATTACTGAACTAGTGATCAGTTGTGGTTTTCCTAAAATGGATTCTCTATCTCATTCCTAACTTGGTTTCTTCTTCAATTTTCCAGGCCAGTCCTATGTAGCTCTATACCTATTGTCACCAGAATTTGTATCTTATCTCACTCCCTCCTCAGCTTCAAAATGAAACCCAAGCCTATTTCATATGCTCCTGGTATTTTTTTTTAAATCTCCTCTACCTCTCATAATCATTGTATCAGTAAATAATCACTTCATTTTCAAAGAGGGAGAAAGAGAAGGGACACCAGAAAAAAATAAGTTGTATATTGTAAAAAAAAATGGTGTGAAATGAATTTATCCTGAAGAAAGTCTACTAATATTATCACTCATGAAAATAGTATTGTAGATATTCCACTGGCACTGCTCCAAAAGATATTCATAATTTAAGAACAGAAGAAAAAAGTGGCTGAATTTGGAGAAGAGGGGGTTGGAGGATCTAAAGGGTTGTATATTCTGGAGATAAAAAAATGATGCAAGATGTCTACGTGATGACTTCTATACCTAAGGAGGTAAGAATGTCTTAGGCTAGGGATACAAAAAGGAATCTTAACTGCATGTTATAAGCATATATATATATATATATCATATATCATAGGTAGAAGTGGCAAAGGCCCACAAGGATTAGCAATAGATAGCTGCATCTGGCACATGCTCATTTGCTGCTTCTCTGAAAGACTGTACTACAGGGATTGGGTGTGAACCTCCGGGGAGAGCCACAACAAGTGTTTTATAAACCTGCTCACTTGGCATCATGTTCAAGTTAGGGAGCCTCACAAGGCTTCCAGCTGCATCACAATTCACAGAACTTGGGTCTCTGCCCTGACATCTGGTGAGTGACAGAAACACCTCAGGCTAGGTCATGTTGTATGTGTACTTGGAATGAAAGTTAAGAGAAGTCGTAGGCTATCCTAAATATCATTTCAAACTCTGTCTGGGAACCTCAGAGGCAGGAAGGACATTTATTGAAGGTATATTTGTATAGCACCTCTAATTCTCTTACATAATACATTGTCTAATTTTGGAAAACTATACCTAGCCCTTTTTCTCATCCCAAAATCACTTAAATATTGTACTTAGAGTTTAAGATTAACTGCAAGTAAAACTACATTTATATATGATGCATACTAGTAATATGTCCTCAGAATGTTGTACATTTTTGAGAAAAGACTTCTGAGACATGAAGTTTCATATTCATTTTAAGGATGTTGAAGAGTAATTTAGCAGGATTTAGACAAGATGACCTTGAAAAATATAAAAATGTGTATGTATTTTTTTCTGGTAAAGTCAGATAAAAAAGACAGCATGAGGAAAAATAGGGAAATACATGCTTCTAACGTCTGCTTGATTATACCTACTCAGTCTAAATACTTAGCACCATGACTGGACTTCCTAGGAATACCTGCCTCTCTTTATATCACTGATCACCACAGCTACTTCAGGTGAAATGCTGTTCCTTAGATAACAATGCTTTATCAGAATTTGTCTTTATATATGCCATTACCTCTCTGAAAACTCCAGCAGTGTTGTTGACTCATAATAGCCATAGAATTATGCTGAAAGTTCATACCATTTCCAAGCCTCAGTGCACACTACAGCTTTTCCTCCCTTGATTTTCTGTCTTGGGTAATTCTTCACATTTCTAATGCCCCTGATCCTTTTCACCCAGCCTTGTATTTTGTGAAGATTAATTCTCCTTGGGGAAATGAAAGATGTGATTTTGTCCTTATTCAGCTCAACACCTATCTTTCAACAGACTCAGGTACGTGGGTTGAATCTATACACTATTTCTCAGTTTCAGAGTCTAAGAGTAAGAGGTTCACTTTTCTGACATCCTTAGATGGTGGAGCCAAAGCAAAGACTTTCAAGTAGCCTCCCCAGAGTGTTCTCATTTGGGAATTGATCTCCAGTTTGCCACATATTACCTCAGGTATGTCTTTTGAATAAAAAACTACCTTCTTTCCTACTCTTTATGCTTCAGAATGAATTTGCTATTATATTCACACCAGTTTGTTAAATATTCTCCCCAAAATATTAATAATGAATTGCAGACATTTTATTAATAATAAGATTTCTATATTTATGAAAATTTAAGTCTATTATATTTTTGAAGAGGATGCTTTTTTTTTCTCTTGAAAACATACTGTGACTTGCAGCCTCTGCAGCAGGTTGGTGGATACAAAGTCTATTAATTAGCCACCACATCTGTAACCACAATTCCAAGAGAGATTTTATTAGAATAACATAAATGAGTCCTAGTATATACCCACCCTCACCTCTTTGCAGGTATACCCACATAAAACCTAGTTCTCCTATTTCTATTACAGATTTTTTCTCAAATCTGGTAGGATTACCTCTGCTTTTTATTTTTTAGGTGCTTATTATTATCATTCCATGACTTGTCCTATATTACTGCCAATATTTGTTTACTGTTTGATTACTATACTTTTTTTAATTCTGACCCATTGCTCTCTTCGTAGAATTTATTCTGTGGGTTTTCCTTAGACTAACATTACCATGTGAAATAGGGATTGTAGGTATTCTTCATGAATTTATAGGGTAGCATTATAATTAGCTTGTCAAAGAGAATTAGAATATAATAAAGATGGTCTACTAGTCACAGCTGCCACATAAATGACTGATGAAAAATATATTGAGGTCTCCATTGTTAATAACCATTCAGTTGGACTTGAGATATGTGACCAAATTTTCATTTGAATTTTATGTATTCAGATTTCACACTTCATTCCTTTCTTTAATAATGTTCTTGAAGATACCCAGGATCATTTTTAAAAAATAGATGAGTTTATAGAGAGCAAATTGTGGATTCACGGTTAACATTATTTAACTGTCCCAAAGTCAATGCCCCCATAAACTAGTCTATGGATATGTTCTATGTTGATCAGTGGGTTACTAGTTTCAAAAACAGAAGCTCTATATTCTGTGTCATGATATTATAAAGCTTACATTGAGTATATAGCAGGAGCTCAGTAAATGTGTTCTGTCATTTAAAATATATTATTTACAACTACAATATTATCTAGTCTTGACCTTCTTCTTCTGACATATCTGTACTAGCCACTCAGTTAGTAGAGAATGCTCTGTAACAGAGATTGAGAAAGAATTCAAATTCAGTAAACATTTATATAAAATCCAAACCCCTCCTGTTGCTTCTTGTAACAGGTATTATTTTTAATCTCTTGAATTTCTTTCCAAGCAAAAGATATATCTGTTAATATCAAGAGTTCAGAATCAAAATGAGCATTTTTATATTTTATTACCTAACTTTCAAGCCATCATTAAATATAATTATCTTTATCTAGGTTTCTTTAGAACCCTGTATTCTAGTACTAAAACTAATCTAGCTAATGCACACAGACACTGTGCTCTTAACACAGTTTCACTTTGCATTTTTTAAACCTTGAAACATCTTCAAATGAGGAGGAAATTATCTCTATATGAATGGCTCAAATACTCATATGCTTTGGAAAACTAAGGGTAAACACCAAGAAAAGAGGCAGCATTGTTCCCTAGTGAAAAGATCCAAAGGGATAGGATGCTGTACTGTAAGAAGAGAAGAGGAAGAGCAATATTACCATGCAGGCACAAGCCATGAATGTCATGTGAGATGAGATGATAGGAAAATGCTGAGGAAAAAAAATAAATAAATTTGTACTTTATTTATATTTTTTTCAGGCAAGTACTTTCCAAAGTTATGGCAATTTCTAACAACAATAATGGCAGTGGCTTCTTCTTCATACTGATGGATTTTCCAGGACTGGAGTTTGCTCATTGCTGGACAGCTATTCCTATCTGTTCCATCTATGTTTTCTCTTTGCTGGGCAACTTGACCATAATATACATTGTCAAGTCTGTTTCCAGCCTTCACACACCCATGTATCTATTCCTTTCCATGCTTTCAGTGGCTGACCTTGGCCTCTCAGCTTCTACACTGCCTTCAATGGCAGCAGTCTTTCTCCTGGGCCAGAGGAAAGTGGGAGCTGCAACCTGCTTTATGCAAGTCTTCTTCATCCATACTTTCTCAGTCATTGAATCAGCTGTGCTATTGGCCATGGCTTTTGACCGCTGTGTGGCTATCCAGAAACCTTTACACTATGCCACCATTCTTACAACCAAACACACTGGGGCCATTGGGCTGGCCATTGTGACCCGTAGTGTTGCTCTTCATCTGCCCCTGCCTATACTACTTGGAAGACTACAATTCCAGCCTATTAATGCTCTTTCTCATTCTTACTGTGTTCACCCTGATGTTCTAAGTCTGTCCAGTTCCAGCATTCTTGTGAACAGTGGTTTTGGGCTCTTTGTCATGCTTTTTACATTGGGGATGGATGCTGTTCTGATTTTGCTCTCCTATGTGCTGATCTTGAAAACAGTATTAAGCATTGTTTCCAATGCTGAGAGGCTCAAAGCCTTCAACACCTGTATTTCCCACATTTGTGTGGTACTACTATTTTACACACCACTAGTTAGTCTGTCCATGACCCATCGGTTTGGGAAGAAGAAGCTACCAGCTCAGGTATACATGCTTCTCTCCTATCTGCATTTTCTTGTACCTCCAATGCTCAATCCCGTTGTCTACAGTGTCAAAACCAAAGAGATTCGGGTACACATTCTAAAGATGCTCCATTCAAAAAGCTCCATGCCACAGGGATAAATTATTGGTTGTGATAGTCTATTGACTAAAGGCATCCAAGAAAAGCAGTAGAGTCTACCTTTTTTTCTGATCTATAAATTGATTTTTCAAAACCACTGACTGAATACATGATCAGTAAAGTCTCTGTGTAATGGGAAATACCATATTTCTCATTCTAAAAAGTCAATATCATTCTGAAAAACTTCCAGTTATTATAAGAAAATTTGACAACCCCTTGAAAGACTATTATTCTCATGTATAAGTAAACAGATTAGAAGAGTAGTATTTAATTAGATTTAAAATGTCTTTTAATTAAAAACCTAGAATTCAACAAAATTAAGCTTGAAAATGCCCCACTTGAACTTTCCAAAATGTTAACAACTATATGAATTCAATGTTTTCTTCTGATTTGCACATTAACACTCTCTAGCCCTTTAAATGAAGTTAAATCTCTGCTCATCACTTCCTCATAGATATATAGGATATTCTGTGTCCTCATAAACTACATTGAGATAGTATAGTTTTTCAATAATAGATGCCACATGAAACTTAATTTTTTCATAAACAATCTTTAAAAAATCTAGTTTGATATAGTTCTATTTACTTTTATGTACCCCTATGTTCATTGCAGCATTATTCACAGTGACTAAGTCATGGAAACAAGCAGTGTCCTTTGATAACTTATTGGATGAACAAGATGAGAACATATATACAATGGAATATTATTCAGTCATAAGAAAAAATGAAACAATGCCCTTTGTGACAACATGAATGGATCTTGAAATTATTATATTAAACAAAATAAGTCAGACAAAAAAATGTTGGAAACCATATGACTTCACTCATATTTGGGATATGAAACTGAAAGAAGCCAACAAACAAGACAAATAAAAACTCATAGACACAGACAATAGTTTAGTGGTTACCAGAGAGTAACTGGGTAATGAGTGTGGTAAAAGAAGGCCATGGATATAGTGATGGAACAAAAAACTGATTCTGGATTGTGAACAGACAATGCCATATACAGATGATGTATTATACGAGTTTACACTGAATCTATATAATTTTATTAACCAATGTCACCCCAATAAATTTAATAAAAAACATAAGCATATAGACATCCTGAAGTAATTTTTATGAGAAGTGATAAAGCTTTCATAGGCAAGTCAAAACTAGAGAAACTGATTTGTTCAGTTTGGAATAGTCTCTTTTTTTCTGGACTAAATCTTCAGTTAACTTCTCTGATAGAATTGCTCTATTAAAAACACACCCAGTAATAGGTTAAGTCTTTCACTTAATTGATAATGTTTTTTATCAGATTGTATTGTAAAATTATTTGAAATGTTGCAATGGAAAGAAGAAAGGGAAATATTACTAATATGTAATTTCTTCCCCAACAGTGATTTATTTAAATCACATTTATTCATCTATGCAGGGTCACTTCCTGGTTAACATATACAGAAAACAAAACAGGATATTGCTCCCTCAGTGTGAAAAGTTTAAATTATTAGGGGAAATAGGCTTCTAAACATATAATTCTCCAATAAGTCACAGTTGTTTTAATGGAAAATAGCACAGCTTAGAGGGAGGATACAGAAGGTAAGTATATTTGATCTATGGGATTTGAAGAGACACTTCATTTAAGTGACATATTTTAAAAGGAAACTATAATAGGAAGATGAAAGCATATCAAATAAAACCTTTCTTAATGTTGGTTTGCAAATTGGACCCCTTACATGCAGGGCAAAGAGAGACCAAAGAAAGAAGCAGACCACTCAGATTGGTAAGTGACAGGTTTAAAAAGCCAAGGCATGTCTTGGGCGGCTATAAGTTTAGTAGATTTCAGCACCGACCCACCAGAATCTTTAAAAAGTTTATATAGAGATCTTAACTAAGTTCAGTCTCTTATACCATCCAGGTGGTCTCAGTGTCACATTTCTTTCTCAAGACTACTTCCTTTAAAAACTGGCTCCCATGGAAGTGGACACAGTAGGGCGGAATGCACACTCCAAAGATAGGGTAAAGGGTGACCATCCTCTGATTGCCTGGGTTCCAGTGGTTACATCTTCTTCATAACCTCGTTCAGCACATCTAAACTGATCTCTTATAGATTCTACATTTCAGAAACAGAAAAATTGTTGAAGTGCCACATAAATACTTTGTAGTTTCTGGCATCTGACCATTAGTTAACTCTGCCTGCAACATTTAATGCTTTTACTCCTTTGAGCAAGAGCAACTCAGGGAGTCTACTGCCTCCCCACCTCACATACAAATTATCAAGACACCAAAAATACACTTTTTACCCTTACCCCACTCTCTATTAGCTGAGGTAACCTTCTTCATGGTCTTATAGCAGCTCATACATGTCTATTTTTCTAACAGTTTCATTTTAACAACATTTTTGAGACATATTTGACATGTAATATATTGAACAAATTTAGAGTGTACAATTTCATACATTTGATATACATTTATACCACCAAACTCAAGACAATAAACATGCCTATTATCCTGAAAAGTTTCCTATAGATTTTCTACTTCTTTCCAGTTACCTTTCCCCACTCAACCTTCTCAAACACTGACATAATTTTATTACTAAAAATTAATTTACATATTTCTAAAAGTTTAAATAACATATTCATTAAAGATATGCTCTATTTTGCTTTTGGTCCAGCTTCCTTTTCTCTGCATAATTACAAGATATTATGGAAAAAATTCAGTGAATGTTTAATAAAAATTATTACAGTAAAAGACATATTAGAATTAATCCCCTTCAATATATACCCACTTAATTCAAACACTTATTCCATCATTTCTTTCCACTTTCTAGCAGTTCTGGAAGTCCTTTTCCATGAGTGTCTTTAGTTGTGTTGCCATGGCTGCCATGATGTCCTGAATTAATTCAGGTCACACATAGCTTCTGGTATAGCAATTTTTTTCAAATAATAACCTTACTGTGTTTCCTCATCCACCTTATTCACTATATCTGGCACTATGTGACTTATTGTTCTTCCCCAAAGTCAAAATGACCACAAAAGGTAAATGTTTTGAATAGATTCCTAAAGAATTCTTCAAATGTGCTGTCATAACAGATAAAACAAATTAAATGGGAAATTCAAAGATAGGCTGGTAACACACCAACAAAAGTCCTCCTTGCCTTACATACAGGCTGATACAGTATTACCTAAAGCTCTAAGCAGATAATTCTACACTCCTCAAAGGGAGACATACTGAGATGAAAATAAGTTTAAGGAGCAGAATAGTGTGGGGAGCAGCTCATTTGTGAAGACAGAAAAGACAATCTGGTTTTCCTTGCATGAAAAGGTAACAGAATAATGATGTGAATTGATAAACCCAGGGTAATCAAGATTTACTGTAATTCTTTCTAAATATTTGAAGAATCATCTTTGAACATTGTTTTGCATTTTGAACATGGTAAGTAAATATTAAAAAATTAAAGAACAAGCACATATTAACAATTATTTACTTTCTAAGTACTTTACAGGATGCTTGGGACTCTGGCACCAGCAACCTTATTTTAAATCTATAAAATTGGTATGCTATGAAAAGTAATACTATTTATCATTTCCATTTTTTTAGTGAATGTGAAAACTGAAATCAGCATGGCATATGTGAATGTATGTACATAATTTGAAAAGATAATCATTTGTGAACATGAAAACTATTCTCTTATTTTTTTATTTTCATGACACAATATTGACTCTTAATTCTGTTGCTCTAAATCTTAATGTGATTGCAGAAGAAAATAAACATCAGTGGTAGAAAATCCAGCCTGGCTTCCTATTTTGTCTACTGCATGATGTCACAGGTTTACATCTTACTGAAATTCTGCTGGTAAAGCAAAAGGCATAATTCCTATAAGGAAGAAGCTCATAGTGTATTCTTAACGCTGAAAAAATAGCGCTTACTTAAGCCCAAGGTTTGTCTAAAAATTTATTTTTTTATTTTTATTTTTAGCATTTGTGTGCTGAAGCCACAAGCAACAGGTACTTTGCCTTTTCAACTATATTCTACTGCTTATTAACACTAAGTTCCTTTATTCAACAAGTATTTCTTTAAAAATAAAACAATAAAAACCATCACATATGTACATGTTCACAAAACTTCCTCTTCTAGGCAATCAGCTTAGTGCAATATGAATAGAAACAATATGCGCTACATATATGAACTTCTCAATGCTTTTTTATTTTATTTTATTTTAAAATAAATTTCTTGGGGAGGCATTGGTTAATAAAGTTATATAGTTTCAAGTATACAACTCTGCAATACCTCTATTTATTTCATTGTGTGTTCACCACCCAAAGTCAAATTTCCTTCTGTCACCATGTATTTGATCCCCTTTAAGCTTTTCTACCTCCTCCACTTCCCTTCTTATCCTCTGGTAACAACTAAATTGTTGTTTGTGTCTATGAGTTTTGCTTGTCAGTTTGTCTTGTTTGTTTGTTGCTTTTAGTTTTCTTTTTTTATAAGTTTATTTTCTCAAGCAACATACAAGTGAAATAAAGTTAGGAATTCTGACTCTGCTTACACTATGAATATTCATTGTGCTTGTATCTCTGCATTTGATATTGATGCATAAAAGAAGGGAGTTTTCAGTTTGTTAAAGAAATGTTTAAAATTTTTTCTCTAATTAAAAAAAAAACAGTGACAGCACACAGTGAATATGCACTGAAGAATTCATAGATACAGAGTGGTCAATAAATTCAAAGAATGGGGGGTTATGAGAGAGGTGGGAGTACTCATGCAAATAGTTTGTGTGACTTATTAGTAATGTGCCAAATTTCTTCCTACTTGCATCACGTTCTTTCAGATATCACTGAAGAAGCACATCAAACATGAGTAAAACCCCAATTACTGAAAAAAATTGAAGTTTGAGCTGTCATTATGTTCTTCACAAAACAAAAGAAAATACTTTAAACCATTTTGGAAATAATGTTAATGTTTGACAGGGACTGATGCTATGGGAAATCCATGGTTTGTAAGTAGCATAGTCTTTTCAAGAAGGCAAAGAGTTGATTGAATGAGAGCTTTAATCAGGATACCCTGTTGAGGCCACTTTGTCAGAAAAGTTGAAAACTTGTAGTGGGAGATGCCAGATTAAATAAAAAGCAACTTGCAGAAATGGTTGGAGTATTACCTACAACAATTTTCTTATTAAATTCATTGGAGTGACATTGGTTAGTAAAATTCCATAGGTTCTAGGAATACAATTTTACAATGCATAGTCTATTGTGTGCTCACTACCCAGAGTCAGTTCTCCTTCCATCACCATATACTTGGATCCCCATCTCCTCTTCTCACCTGCTCCCCTCATTACCCTCTGGTACCCACTAAACTGTGTTCATGAGTTTTTTTCCTATTTTGATTGTTCATTAATTCTTATCTTTAGATTTCACACATAAGTTAGATCATGTGGTATTTGCCTTTCATGTGGTATGACTTATTTTGCTTAACATAATTTCTAGTTTTATCCATGTTGTTGCAAAAGGTAAGATTTTATTCTTCTTTATGGCCAAGTAACACTCCATTGTGTAAATGTACCACAGGTTCTTTATCCAATTGTTTACTGATGGGCATTTAGGTTGTTTCTGTATCTTTGTTATTATGAATCATGCTGCAGTAAACATAGGGATGCATGTATATTTTCAAGTTTGTGTTTTCAAATTTTTGGATAAATACCCAAGAGTGAAATTGATAGATTATAAGATAGTTGAATTTTTAATTTTTTGAGGAACCTCCATGCTGTTTTCCATAGTGGCTGGACAAAATTGTAGTCCCACTGACAGGGCCAAAGTGTTCCTTTTTCTCCACATCCTCACCAACACTTGTTGGTTGTTACCTATAACCATTTTGAATATTCTCTATCCATCAGCATCTAAAAATGTCAAAAGTCAGTGCAAGATGAATACTGAGAATGCTAACGCTGCTTCAAAAATAACAGTGTGTCCAGTGGTCATGACAGTTTTTTTAAACCTCTTTAGAGACAACAAAGATGAAATTTTAAACCAGATTGTCACTGAGATGAAATGGGTTCATTATCATGAGCCTGAGTCAAAGTAGGAGTCCATGCAGTGGCATGAAGTCCTTAAGAAGTTCAAGGTGTTGCAGTTGAATAAAAAAATAATAGCTACTTCTTTTGGGGATATGAAGGGTATCCTGCTGATCAATGACAAGGTTAAGGGTATCACAATAACTGTAGAGTACTATCTCAGTCTGCTGAAACTGTTAAAAGAATCTGTAAAAGAGAACAGAGAAAAATGGACCAAAGGCATGCTGCTTTTGCACAACATCTTCACCATTCTCCCTAAAGTGCAGAACTGGCTCGGTCTGATTATTACCATAGACAGCCATGTATAATGCACATCCATGTTTTTGGCCCAAACTTTCAGGAAAAAAACCTTTTGTTTTAATTTTGTAATGCAAATTTTAATTTGTTTATATTTGTTTTTTGTATTATAAATTTTTTTTTCTTTTTGGTATGTGGGTAGCTCCCTGGCTTCGAATCAAACCCAGGCCACAGCGCTGACAGTGCCAGTGCCGAAGCCTTAAGCCACTACACCACCAGGGAACTTCCCTATAAAAAATTTTCAGCATTTATTTTTTAACATATTATGATACAAAACATTTTATGTAACAATTACAAAACACAAGAACAGATACAAAGTATAAGAATTTTTATGTATACAATTTTTATATGAAAAAACTTATTCTCATATTTCATAGTATTATTTTGCATACAGATATTGTTATTGATTTCTAGAGTTACACTTTTAACTCATAAGCATAAATAAAAGAATTAAAAACATTTATATAGATACAGGATTAGTACTACCCATGTATAATGTGCATCCTTATTTTTTCCTCACAAATTTAGGTTAAAAAGTGTGCATTATACATGACAAAATAAGGTAATTGTTCCCAAATATGAAAAAAAGCAGCTTCAAGGGAAGAAATTTATTTTGAAGGGCAATATAACTTTATTTTTCATAGTTCAAAACTTTCCCAAGTTTTAGATTTAGTGGAACTAAATAAATGGAACATTTTGAATAACAAAGGAAAATCAAGTAACAAATCAGAAAACATTTTTACTATTATCGAGGGAAGAAATCTTACAGACAACAAAGAAGCTAAAGCTTCAATATTGAGGGCAAAAACAATAAGTGCATTAGGGTTATAGAAAAATATATTGAAAAGGAAAAATAATAAATGGTTTTCATTTATCCTTCTTCCCCTTCATTCCTTAAATTTCTTGACTACCCCATGTAGAAAGTATTCAGACACTTAATGTGTTCTTCCTAGTCAATGTCCTCTAACATTTTTCACCTTATTTCACATATGCTTCACTCTGTCAGTAACAACACAAATTCATAAATTTATGAATGAAAGGGCTAACGCAGCTTGTTTACCTTCCTACAGTGACAAAATTTAGCTCACATACAGGTTACTGTCTTAACAATTTTTCACTTTGCACAATAAATTATAAAGAAAAACATAGTGTCCTTATTTTTTATAATTTCTATATGCTTTCGGGTCTTTAATAATCTGTGGTAAAATCATTTGGAGCATCTCAATGAAAACAATTGTGTTTGTGACTGTGTATCATTGCTGATCCCATTTCAGGGTTGAGCACTGAGGAGCAAAGTTTCTTTCTTGGTCTAAAGGTGTTCCTTTTTTTAAACTTATAACCTTTGCTTCTCTTCTATTTTCTTGCTTTAATGGGCCTTCTACAGCATTATTTCATTTGTTTGTTTACAAATCAATACTATACCTACCAATGCACTCTAGTGATTCTTATACTTGGTTGGCTTCAGAATTGCTTGGAAAATTTTCTAAAACTGAATGTTCGGCTTCAACCCAAGAAACCTTTTTTTTAAAAATAAAATTTATTGTTAGTTAGTAAAATAAGATAGGTTCCAAGTGTACAATTCTGCAATATATTATCTACGTGTTGCATTATTTGCTCATCACCCAGAATCAGTTCTCCTTCACTCACCATATAATTGATGTTTCCTTCTGTTGATATACAAGGGCTTTCCAGAAAATATCCAGACACATAGTAAGTAAAATGGAGGCTTTTATGGCTGGATCTTTCTGGACAACCCTAATATATACCTAAATGTTTATTGCAGCATTGTTAATGGTGGTCAAGACATGGAAAAAATGAGTGTCCCTGTATAGATGACTGGCTAAAGAGTTGTACATATACACAATGAAATATTACTTAGCCATAAGAAAAAATGAAATATTGCCTTTTGAGATAATATGACTGGACCTTGAGATCATCATACAAAGCAAAGTAAGTTAGAGAGAAAAAATCAAGAACCATCTGACTTCATTCACATGTGGAATATAAAACTGAAAGCAACTAAGAAATAAAAACTCATGGACACAGTTGATAGTTTAGTGGTCACCAGAAAAGAAAAGGGATTCTAATTCAGCAAGTTTGGGGTGGAACCTAATGATTTCCATTTATTAGAAGTTTTCCTGTGCTGCTGATGCCCAGTTGTCTGTACAGTGCTGCCAATGTAAGCACACAATGGCAAGTTCATGAACTTAATTGTCAGATTTGGGGTACAAGGACAGCTCTGATGGCCATTCCAGAAAAAGTTTCCAAAATTGCTTTGAAGGATGGACTACGTACTGGCACTAGTGCATAGCTTTCCAAGGGGAGTACTTTGAAGGTGACTGTAGTGATATTCAGCAATGAGGTATGTAGCACTTTTTCTAGGATAGGTTCATGAAATTAATTGTCCAACCTCTCTCTCTATATCTATATCTATATAGATATATCTATATCTATATAGATATAGATACACACACACACACACACACACACACACACACACACACACACATAATCTTCAGTACAGAAGAGAATAACCACTACCCCCCACCCAACCAGGAGGTCAGGTACAATGCAGTTTTCTTAAGTAATTGTGTTGGATTTAGAAGGTTGTCTCTGTTTTCTTAACTCACGTATTTCTTTCACAATCAGCTATAACAAATAACTATCTCCTAGGTAACTTGTGTACTGATAACTTGAGGTTTTTCCTGATGCATCTTTATACATTTTCTACCAATCACTAACAACTATGTACCCACAGATATCCACATGTCTTGATATTTCTCACTATTATTTTCTCCAATTGGCCCCCTCCTCAGAACTATTACCTAAACTTCCAATCTTAAAAAAAAAAACACCTCTTTTTCCACATTTTAAAACATATTTAAAATAGTATTGACTCATATTTCTCTTATTTTGAGGGTATTATTATTATTTCATAGTTTTATTTCTTGCATCAAGAACAGCTTAATTGTGGAATGACAAAGCAGTCACCTAATGTGGAGGTAATGAAGTAGAACACAAGAAGAAAATCAGAAATGGCCTTCAAATAGAAAATGTTTTTAAAATACAAATTCATGGAAGTTTTTAGTTTACTTTGATTTAAAGATAAGGGCTTGTGAGTGTCTTGGGTCTGTTTATCAATAGCTGACATTTTTCTCTTTTTTTTGTCTTTTTTAATTTATTTTTTTATTTTTAGACTTATTGAGGTGACATTTGTTAACAAGAATTACACAAGTTCCAGATGTACAATACATACAATGATATCCAGATTAAAATGCACTGAGTCACACAGAATTATTTCAAGCCCTGTATTCTCTTTTAATGATTTATGTTATATTAAAAGTTATGTATTTGAATTTTTAACGATTGAAGGTTGAGATACTTTAGAATGGTACATGTGAAAATGTTTTGTAAGGTACTTTAATGAAATACAGAAGTAATAAATTATACTTGCACCAGTAGAAAAAAAAATGACAAAATTCATTATTATGTGGACCTACTTTTCAAAGAGACAAGGATACTAGTTTGCATTCCACAAGATATATGATAGGAATGGTGATAAAATAAAAATCAATGTCATCTGAAAAAAAAACCCTGAATATATGATTAAATAAGATTCCTCAAAAATAAGTCTTTCTTATTGGTTATTATTCTTTACTGTTTCATATTTCTGAAAAACTACAGAAATCTCTTTCCTTTGTTGATGATTAAGACAGAAGCTAAAAGGCTTTCAAATTGAATTCTCTTTCACCAATTTCTCAGAAAATGAAACTGAAAGTGGGTTAAATATAAAGATATAGCTGGGATGGCAGGAAGTGATACAGCAACCAAAGTTCAAGGGAAAAAACACTGGAAAAATGGAAGTTCATTTCCAAGATTATTTTATTTCTCCAGAAATTACATTAGAAGTGGATCTAAGACTTGATTCTTTGGCAAATAAATGACTCTTTTTAGTTTCTATATTTTCATCAGTATAGTGCTGAATAGTTACAAAGAAGCTTTGAAGTATCTGTTTAATATTCTATGAGTTAGAAATCAAAGTAGTGTTCCACATGCACAACTTTATTAGATAATAAATCATATTTGGAAAAATGCCTAACATTTTTGCTATAGCTTGACATTTTAAATTGTATGTGTGAAAAATTGTATTCATGTTCTCATACAGGTGAGCTAACAAGTTAAGAGGACTTTTTAAAAATTCATTTTAATTATGAAAAAAAGATATCACTGCAAAATTTTCACATTCACCACATTGGAGAAATACCTATAGAAAGGGGAAACTTTATAGGAAGTGAGAAACTTGGATTTGTTTCCAGATCAGACACAGTTACTACATGGGAAGCTAGAGTTCATTTTTCAAAATGTATACTGTAGAGTTAGAAGCAATACTGCCTTAGTCCCTTTCAAGAGCTATGTTTCAAACTCTGAATTGGGTGTAGATTTTGTTGTGTGGCTCATAAGCCAGGGTTATCACATGTTCAGATATGTTCTAATAATTAAAACTAACCTTTCTGTTATGGCTTTTTATATATACACTAGAGATAACAGTTGAGCAAAGTACAAGGTCATGGTAATCCAAGAAACATTTTGGGGAATTTTTCTAATGTCTTGGTTTTTAGAACAGGTTCTAACCAAGCAGCTCCTTTGATTTTAGGACCAGGGGTTTGTACAATGCTGCCAGTTGTTTGTACAGTGATTCCACTTCTGTGTGGAGTTCTGCCCCTGCAGGTTGTCATGTCTGACTCCAACCACACTGGCACCTCTTTTTTTTTACCTCTTTCTTTTTAATGTCTTCCCAGGCCTTGAGCCTGTGCACACCTGGCTCTTCATCACTCTATGTGCCATGTATGTGGGATCTCTGCCATGGAACAGCCTGATTCTATGGGTGGTGAAGGCAGAGCTCTCTGGGCACATGCCCAAGTACTTCTTTTTGTCAATGCTGGCAGTTACCAACATGAATTTGTCTGCTTCCACACTGTCCACCATGCTCACCATCTACCTGCTGAGTCTCAAGTAGGTAGTGGTGGATGTGTACCTAACCCAGTTATTTTTCATTCACATTTCTTTCCATTATGGTGTCCTCTGTGCTGCTGACAAAGGCATTTCACCATATTGTGGCCATTAGCAAACCCCTGTGCTATGGCACCATCCTCATGAGTCTCTAGATTGTCAGCTTGGGGCTAGACATAATGGTCCACAACATTGATTTTCACATCCTGGCTCCCCTCATGTTGAAGAAGCTGGTTTACTGCTGAAGGTGACACTTTTCTCACTCCTATGATCTGACCTAGATGTCATGAAGATGGCCTGTGCTGACAACCACATCAACAATGCCTAAGGTCTCTTTGTAGTGCTCTCCATACTGGGAGTAGATGCAGTGCTTATTTTCTTTTCCTATGGGCTGATCCCCTGAAAAATGTTGTTAATTGTCCCCAAGGTTAAGTGCCTCAAACCCTCAAGACTTGTGCATTTCACACCTCTGTTGTGCTGCTTTTCTACATACCTATGACTGACTTGTCCATGATTTAAAGGTTTGGTAGGTGGACTTCCCCATGCAGCCATATAGTGTTGTACTATCCCACACCTCCATTGCTCAACTCGATTGTATACACTATCAAAATCAAGCAGATCCAAATTAGAATGCTGAATCTCTCTTTGTGTAATAGAAGTAGCAATAGAGGCAAAGAGCATAATTAAAATATTTGCTGAATAGAGCAAAGGCAGGGTGATGCTCAACCATAGTTGTAGTTTAATTGATGATTTTTGTACTGAACAGATCATATGGAGAACCAGTGAAAATAAAGACTCCATCCTTGGTCTTAGTAACTTCACTCCCTAATGGTTAGATATAATCTACACATTCATCTATGTATTTTTTCATCAAAACATACTTATCAAGCATTTACCATATACTTTTAACTCTGCTATGTTCTATAGATCAAAAGAGAATTAAATTTGTGCATCTGTTCAAAAAATGAACTTCATTGCCTTTGATATTCACATACTACTATGAATGAAGATTTCAGACATGTAAAATTGCTTGGGAGAATGAGTAACAGTTTGAAAAAATTTAGACCTCTAACTTTTTCATGGAAGAAGAGGAGGCTGGTATTGTAGGGTTGTTAAGTCAAAGATAATATCTTTGGAAATTTACATTCCCAGTTAAATTTCATCTTGATGTAGACAGAAATCATTTTTACTGTGTTAGCCACAGCATCACCTGAGTATGGTATTACATTTTTCACGGAAATGGTTTCAGTAAATATTTGCTAGATGAATGAATAAAATAATAATTTAATAAAGATTTGCAGGAAATTTTTGTAGCAAATTTAAAATCTTCATTAGAAGAAAGAATGCAAGGTATAAAAATATGAATATCTTATCCTCAGAATGTTTTTGAATGTCATGTAGAGAACCTTAAATTTTTGCCATTTTTTATTCTTACATCAAAGAAAAATAATGCATGAAAGGTGAAAATGAATATAGTCAATAATATTGTGATAAGTTTTTGTGGTGACAAATTATAACTAGAATTAGTGGGGTCATTACATTGTAAAGTATAAAAATGTTGATTCACTATATTGTACACCTGAAAATAATATAACCAACATAATATTGTATACAAACTATACCTAAACATTTTTTAAAGGTTGTAGGACCATAATTCTTCTGTTTGAATCTCTAATCATTGGCTAAATTGACCAAGTAAAAGAAAAATTACAAGAACAATATAAAAAATGTATGTTAATTTACCTTTAATTGGAAGCAAAACTGCTAAGAACTTATTCACTCTGAATACAACTCAGGACTTAACAGAAAGTTAAATAAATATTTTGAGAATGAAATGTGTATGTTTTTCTATTGTTACCATTAATAATAATAATAATAATAATAATAATAATAATAATAATTTATTCATTATTATAAAACATTTGCTATTTTACTTTCTTATAACCAATGACAAGAAGTAGCTTAATATATTATAAAACCTAAGGTGGACTAAAACTAGTTGTCTGATAGCTGTGATAATATCTATGAAAAAAAACCAAAGTAATAATTATTAAAAAGTAAAAATAAAAGTGGAACTGTCCAATGGTTAAATAATCTTATACTCTTTGATAGATTGGTGGTATATCATTAAACAATAAAAAAATAGTGTACAGGGAGAACCTAACATGGCAGAGTAGAAAAATGCTGCCTTCTTTGTTTCAATAACACATTGAAATTGCAACTAAATTATAGAACAACCAACCTGGAGAACCATCTGAAGTCTAGCTAAACAGAAGTTCTATAACTAAGAATACAAAGAAGAGGCCACCTTGAGATTGGTAGGAAGGGTAGAGATAGAAAAGAGACTAGACCCAAACCATCATGTGGCAGGTGATAATCAGCAGACATATTTCAGCCATAGAGGTTCCCCCAGAGGAGTAAGACACCCTCCCCTCACACCAGTCTCCCAGTTCAGAATACTGGTGCTGAGAAGAGGAGCCTCATAATATCTGACTGTAAAAAAACTGTATATTCTCACCATTTGGGTGGGATGGAAAGCTTAGGAAACCCAGACATTTCGTTGAGGTGCCTGCAAACAAACTCAGTCATTTGCAGGCACTAACCTGGGGCTCTAGCAGAGAGACAATGACTCAGAAGTATTGGGGGGCAAGGGGGTCAGCTGAGGTGTGTGGTATTGGGGCAAGGGCTGAAGGACAGTCACCACTTTTCCTGAGTTGGGTCCTCTCCTGTAAAGCTGGCTGGCAAGTCAGCTTTTCCTGTGTTGTGTCCTTCTCCCACATGGCCAAATCTGAATCCAATTGGTCTAGTGAGCTCTGCTTGCTTCACATCACTGCCTCACTGGTATTCCCTCCCACCTAAACTCTATCAATGTAAGAGACACTTTCTCTGGCAAGCAGCTAGCTCTGTCCACATTGCAATCTTTCTTTAAAAGCTATCATAGGAGTCAATAGGCCCCAGGGAGGCAGCAACTGGACTGAGACTTTTGTTTGCTCTGTGACTTTTGTGGAGTAGCTCTAGGCCCTCCACAGTGCTAGCATCAAACAAGACTCTACAGAAGCACTCAGTGCAGGTGATCAGGGAGGCTGTGCCAGGGCCCCATAGGGCACGTACTACATAAGACTACACACCAATACTGGGAGACATAGCAGACCTACCTAATACATAAAAATGAACACAGAGAGGCATCCAGAATGAGGATGAAAGAACTGAAGAAAACTCCAGAAAAAGAATTAAATGAGATGGAAGCAAACAACTTATCAGACATAGAGCTTAAAAGAATGGTTATAAATATGCTCAAAAAACTTTGTGAAAACTTCAACAAAAATAACAAGCATAAGGTCATAGAACGTATAGAAAAAAAAAACAGGCCAAAATAAATTATACAATAACTGAAATGAAGAATGGATTAGAGGAATCACCAGAGTAAATAAAGTAGAGACCTGAATCAGTGATTTGGAAGACAAGGTAGCAGAAAACACTCAATCAGAAAAACAACAACAACAAAGAATTAAAAAAAAGAGAGAAAGAATAGTTTAAGATTCCTTTGTGAAAACATCAAGCATGACAACAGTGCACCATAGGAATATCAGAATGAGAAAATGTAAGATAGTAAGGGATTGAGACCCTATTCAAAGAAATAATGACTGAAAACTTTCCTAACCTGGCAAAGAAAATAGACATACAGCCCAGGAAGAACAGAGTGTCTCAAACTAGATGAACCCAAACAGGCCCACACCAAGACACATTATAATTAAAATGGCAAAAGTTAATGACAAAGAGAGAATCCTAAAAACAGCAAGGGAAAGGCAACTAGTAACTTATAAGGGAGCTCTCATAAGACTGTTAGCTGATTTATCAACAGAAACTTTTCAAACCAAAAGGGACTTACAGAAAATATTCAATGTGATGAAAAGCAAGGATCTCCCATCAAGACTGCTGTATCCAGTAAGGCTATAATTCAAAACTGAAGGACAAATAAAGAGCTTCCTAGACAAGAAAATGGTAAAGGATTTCATTACCACCAAAGCAATATTACAAAGAATGTTAGAGGTACTTCTTTCAGGTGGGAAAAAAGGCAACAAAATTACAAATAATGAAATGGCAACACCTACATATCTATTGATAGTTACTTTTAATTAAAGGGACTAAAATACATAGAGGGTTTTGTGCTGATTGGACTGTCAGGAAGAGAAAAACAGATACAAATTGATTTTATTTATATGTCAAATCTAAAGAAGAAAATAAATAACAAAAATAGAAATAAATTCATAAATATAGAATACATTTGGATAGTTGAAAGATGGGAGAAGTGTTGGAGGAGTAGGTGAAACAGAGGAAAGGGATTAAAAAGTGCAAACTGGTTGTTGCAAAGTAGGTATGAGGATGTAGGGTATAGCATAGTAATATAGTCAATAATATTGTAATAACTATTATGGTGTCAGATGGGAACTAGATTTGTTGCTGTGATGGGAAGAGGGCTGAAGAGTAGGTAAAAAAGGAAAAAAAATAAGAAGTACAAATTCATAGTTACAAGAGCCTTGTGAAATACAGCATGGAGAATACAGTAAATAACATTTAATATCTATGTATGATGCCAGATAAGTACCAGATTTATCAGAATAATGCCTTTATAAGTTGTGTAAATGTCTCATCACTAATATAATATTTGAAACTAATATAATATTGTGTTTCAAATATAATTTAAAAATAAGAAAAGTTTAATATTTAAAAATAAAGTAAAAGTTAAGTAAAATTAAAAAATAAAGTATACAACAATAGCACTAATATTTCACAAGTTATCAAGGGTACCATAAACTGAAAGTGATATATTTGTATAACATTTTACAAAAGTTATTCACACAAAATATTTAACATAAATATCTTTAGCACTTCAAAGTAAAACAAAATATTTAACATAACAAATATATTTAGTACTTCAAAGTAAAAACCTGCCATTCAATGATAGTGAATCATTCTGATAGTGCTAAATCAATAAGCAAACATTGTATTTAATTTTTTTAATGTGCCTATTTTCACCTCTATTTCCACTAGGCTTTCTTTGCCTAAATCATAACTGTTTCACTTTATATTTTCTTCATGTGTCCTACTTTCTTATTTATATTTGAGAGCTAATTATTAATAATTTAGTTTAGGTAAGTTGACATGAAAAGTACATAAAGTAGAGTTAAAGTCATAAAAAGAGACTTTTTTAAATGTTTGTTCTGTGAATCCTAGAGAAAAATTTATTTATTTTTAAATTTATTGCAGTGACATGGATTAGAAAAAATTACAAAGGTCCCAGGTGTACAATTCTACATTACATTTTCTTTGTGTTGTATTATGTATTCATCACCCAGAGTCAGTTCTCTTTCTATCACCATATATTTGTGTTCCTGTCCCTTTTTCCTCACCCCTCTGCCATTACCTTCAGATAACTACTAAATTATTGACTGGGTCCATGAGTTTTGTTTCTTTGTTGCTTATGATTCGACATTAGCAGTCAAACTAAATTTCTTCATCCCTTTCCCTCATTTTACCCACTCTCCCATCCCTTCTGCCATGTTAAAGAAGTCCCTCTAACATTCTTTGTAGTACTGGTTTGGTGGTGATGTACTTCGTTAACTTTTCCTTATCTGAGAAGCTCTTTATCTGTCCTAAAATTTTGAATGCTAGCCTTGCTGGATACATTATTCTTCATTGTAGATCCTTTATTTTCAGCATGTTGAATATTTTCTGCCAATCCATTCTGGCCTGTAGAGTTTCTGGTGAGAAATCAGCTGAGAATTGAATCAGTGTTCTTTTATAAGTTACTACTTGCATTTCTCTTGCTGTTTTTAGAATTTTGTCATTTTCTTTAACTTTTGCCATTTTAATTATAATGCGTCTCGATGTGTTCTCGTTTGACGTCATCTTGTTTAGGACTCTTTGTGCATCCTGGACTTACATGTCTATTTCTTTCACCAGGTTAGGTCAATTTTCATTCATTATATTTTCAAATAATTTCTTGATTCCTCACTTTTCCTCTGTCCCTTCCGGCACACCTATTATTCTGATATGCTTCCTCTTAAAAATTTCCCAGCGGAATCTCAAAGCATCCTCATTTTTTTGAATTCTCATATCTATCTGTTCTAAATGGGTGTTTTCTGCTGGCTTTTCCTGGAGATCACTGCTTTCACTTCTATTTTGTCTAGTTTAGTGACTTTTATTTCAGTTGATGTAGTCATTATCTCTGTCTGGTCCTTTATAATAGTTTGTAAGTCTACTTTTATTTTTTTTTGGGGGGGGCGGGGTAGTTCCCTGGCTGGGAATTGAACCCAGGCCTTGGCATTGAGAGTGCTGAAGCCTGGAAACCCAGGGAACCCCCTGTAAGTCTACTTTAATGCTTATTATCTCTCTGTTGACATTATCATTGAGCTCCTTAAGCATTTTTATAATCATTGCTTTGAGATTTGTTTCTGATGAGTCATCTATCCCCATCTCTTTAATTCTCTGGTTTCTCATTTTTTGCAGACTCTTTGGACCCTTGCTGCTGCAGTTTTTGTTTGTTTGTTTGTTTGTTTGTTTGTTTTTGGTGTTTGCTCCTGATACTGGATGGGCAGAGGTCTGTAGGGGAGGGACATTTGTGGCTTTGTTTTCTTCCTGTGGCTCTGGGGGGTTGTGCAGGCAGTTTGGGCATGATTGTGCCTTTCTGTTCTCAGTTTGCCCCATGGGCGGATTCTGCCCTAAGTTTTGGGATCAGTCCTATTTGCTGGTCTTTCAGGTCATCCTGGTTGCGGGCCAAGAAATGCATGCAGCCTTCTCTTTTCTTCTCCTTTCTGGCTGGAACATTCATGGTGTGGCTCCTCATTGCCCAATCACTTCCCCTCCTTTGGGAACCAGAGTGAAGTCTGGCCACTGCATTTTGCAAAACAGTCTGCACTTCCTGGAGCCAAAGTGAGCTGGTTGTGGTATCTCACACCCTGCTGTGGGTTTTAATTTGTCCCATGGACCAAGTGAGGCCCAGAGTGGTCTCCCTGTGCCTTCTTCCTTCTCCCTTCCACAGTGGTATAGTTCCAAGGGGGTACCCACCTATAGCCTTGTCTGGGCTCCTCCCTTTATTTCTCCTTAGTTTAACCCTCTGTCTGCCTGCACATACCTTAATGCTATGAGTGGGTTTCGTAGTTGTGATTGTGCATTGTATAGAGGGCCTTTAGTTGAGGTACAAATGTTTTTTTAGTTGTAATCTCCAGAGGAATTTTTTGGAAGTCCCTCTTATACCATAATTTTTTTATGTCTCAATTCATTTATTTTATTAAAAACTATTTGATAGTTACTATGACCTATTCTGTAGACATATAGTTAAACAAGATGGGCATTCAAGACAGATATGCCCCACTCTATGAGCATTGTGGTATAGTGGTCAAAACAGGCTTTAAATAATCAAATACAATAAAGTGAGTCAGAGGAAGAAGGCAAGATGGCGAATGGAGAGGAGGTTCCTAAAGCCTCTCTCAGAAAACACAATTGAACGGCCGTCCAGGAGCCAAGAAAGAGGACCCTGAGTGACAAAACAGCTCTTGAGAAATCCACAAATCACAAGTAAACACCTGAAGGTTGGAGAGAAGGGGGCGAGTTGGGGAGAGGGAAGGGAGCAGAGACCACAACAGGATCTGAGCAGCACAGCTCAGGGGAGGGGAGAGGCCATGGGGGAGCTGGGCTTTGGAGCTGCATGCTGGGGATGGAGTTTGGGAGCCAGCCTCTGGAACTTTTGAGTGGTAGAAGGGCTGAGCGAGGACTCTGAACTGCAAAGATGACACCCCAGCTCTAAGCACCCTGGAAACCTACATAGGGCTGCAGTTCCTGTTCCCAGCCCGCTGCAAAGGCGACCCTGCCATCTCAGGCTAGGCCCACACCTTTGGACTTATGGATCATGCACTTCCTCATGCATCCCAGGGTTCTGAAAGCAGTGTGAGCCCATAGACAGCCAGATGCGGAATCAGGGCTAAGAAGAAAGACTGATTTGATAGCATTCACCCCAGCCAGCAGAAACAAGCCTCAGAACAGCTTCCCCAGCAAAGGGCAGAAGGCAGAGCAACCCTTGGAGCGCCCTTTGTTGGCCTCTCCCCAGGATACATGCGCATAGTCTCCAAACACAGCAGATCAGAAACAAGAAACAAACAGCCCCCACTCCCCCAAAACTAGAACCCCAGTGCCACCTAGTGTCTGCCCTACAGCAAGACACCACAAAAGCAATAATCTGGGCACTGAACATAAAGCCTCATGTCAAAGAAAAAGAACACAGCGGACAAGATGAATTCCTTAAAAATGAAAACTCCTCAGAAAGAACATGAAATTTACCCAGAAGACAACTTGTCAGAACTGCAAGTGTTGGATTTAAGTGACGGAGAATTTAAAACAGCCATTCTAAAGGCCATGAGAGAAATGAAAACCTATTGGCAGAAAACCATAGCTGAGATAATTAATATAAAAAAGGATATAAAAGACATCAAAAAGGAACTCTGTGAACAAAAAGAAAAATTTAACGAAGAAATTCAAAACATAAGAAAGATTGAGATGTAAATACAAGAAATAAATAATATGATAAAAGAAGTGAGAAATGAAATAAATGCCATAGGAAACAGGACCAACCCAGTGGAGGAAAGAATTAGTGATATTGAAGATCAGAACACGGAAACAGCTCAGAAAGAGGAAGAGAGGGAACATAGGACCAAAAGGATTGAAAGAACTCTCAAGAACTATCCGACTCCATGAGACAAAACAACATAAGGATAATAGGAATATAAGAGGGGGCAGAGCAATCTACACAAAGCATGCTCAAACAAATCATAGATGAGAACTTTCCAAACCTATGGTAAGATCTGGAACCCCAAGTTCAAGAAGAAAACAAGTCCCCCAGATACCTGGACCCCAACAGATCTTCTCCAAGACACATGGTACTAAAGATGTCCAAAACTAAAGACAAAGAGACAATTCTCAAGGCAGCCAGGGAAAAAACTATAACCTTTAGAGGAAAATCCATCAGGCTGGCATCAGATTTCTCAGCAGAAACTCTACAAGCCAGGAGAGAGTGGAATCCAATATTAAAAAATTTAAAAGAGAGAAACTTCAGCCAAGAATAAATTATCCAGCAAAATTATCTTTCAGGTATGAAGGTGGAATAAAGACCTTCTCAGACAAAGACGAGCTGAGGGAATTTGCCAGCACGAGGCCAGCACTCCAAGAAATACTGAAGGAGTCTCTTTAGCATGAAACAAAACATCAGGAAAAATGGAACAAAGTTGGGGCAACAAGAAACAAACAAAAAACAAACAAACAAACAAAAACAAAGAAAGAAATAAGTAATGGCCACAGGAAATCCTCACATATCGATCATCACTCTAAATGTTCATGGACTGAACTCACCAATAAAAAGACACAGAGTAGCAGACTGGATTACAAAACAGAACGCATCCATATGTTGTCTCCAAGAAACACACCTCAGTTCTAAGGACAAACACAGAC
>PVJL010005247.1:0-111860 GCA_004026885.1 Lyroderma lyra | reverse complement strand
TTCAGAAAGAACTCAGGAAGTCAAGTCAAAACTGATTTGCACAGGCACGTTCACTGCTTTATGTCTGGGAATCCAGATTCCAAATCATTTGGAATCATTCCGTAGACACATTCTTTCTCCAAACCTCGATTTCTTTCACCGACTGAAATAATCTTCCCCTTACTTCTTTCCGCAAGTTGTGCATTTCTGGGCACTCCTCTTGATTCACTTTGTTTTGCTCTTAGCCCCCTTTGAGAAATCTCATTATGTTTTTCTCACGTTTATTGACTCTTATCTTAACCAGCTTTTGTTTCACTAAAAATCAATACTTTCTGGTTTCTACATGTGTCTATTGCCCTAAATGTTGCCTAAAGTGGTTCAGGTCAGAGTGTTATAGAAAATATTGACCCAAGTTTGAAAATCATTTCAAATGGATGGGATGTGAGTTATGTATGTGTTCATTCATTCATTCTTTATTTCCTTGCCTTTTCTGTCTTCAAGAATTTTGGATTAGTGAATCATGGATTAGTGATTCACCATTCTGGCTTCACTTTCTGCTACTCTATTATTAGTTAAAAGCTGGACTGAAGAAGTTCTGATCACATATAAAATCTCCAGCTGCTGACCTGTCTTTGTCTTTCTCCACCCTCCCCCTTTCCCTTCTCCCTCTCCCCCTCTCCCTTTCTCTCTCATACATACACAGTAATTATTGTCTTAAAATAGCAAAATTAGAAATTCTTTAAGTTTTATAATCTTATGTGAAATGTTATTTAGGATCTATTAATATATTTGTGGTTTAAAAATAACAACTAAAATGAAGAAAATTTGGGCTTGAGGATAATGCACTACCCCCTTGACTGTAGGGGACCCAATATTTTTATGACAATATTCTCAGTTCCGATGGTTCTCCTCTCCTAGATGGTTTAGTAGGCTTCTTAATGCCTAGAAATGAATTTTCAGTTGTATTGACCTCTAATGGTAATCATATGACATGGAATCATAGAGGAAGGAACCTGCAGATGTCTCTTGTGGAGGTAGAGATGCCAATGAAGTGTGAAAATGTGCCTACTTTTTCCTTAAGTCAAAGCTAACAGTTCCCTTGAAAAGATTTACCAAGTGTTAAGAACTTTAAACTTAATTTAATTTTAATATTGGGAGGAATAAGAGCTTTGATTCAACCTAGCGTGAGGAAAAATTTCTGATAGACTTTTCTGGGGACCTAAAGGAAATACTTCTTATTGTAAACACACACACACACACACACACACACACACACACACACAAAAGTATAAATGGATAGTGTCCTGTTTTTTTACCTTGAACCGCAAGTGTTTAATAGGTAATCTCTAGGATTTCTTGCTCTAATTCAATGATTCTGTGTCGAATTGTGTCTATAGCACGGCATATAGAGTCAGAATTTTGAGAGGTTTGCTTTTCCTCCTGGCTTCTCCAGTTTATGGTAGTCACTGGGTGTCTCCTGTTTAGACTTTTAGGGATGTTAGAAAAAAACAAACAAACAAAGACAAAACACAACAAAATGTTCTTGAAGGCCTCATTGGTCTCTACAGGTTATCACTGACCTGATTTGGGAGAAAGATGATTTAATTCAGAGCCAGCCACCTTCAAGCTTGGTATTTTATTATATAATGAATCTCAAAGGGGAGTCCCCTGGAGGAGTACTTGGAGCCAGAATGGCTTGTGGTCCTAGACAATGTGCTGATCTCATGTGGATGCTCCAGCAAACGAGCTACTGCTTTTAAGTCTCCTCCAGTCTAGTGCTCAGGCTCCCTCTGCCCTTTTTTTACTTCCCCCAAAGATCATCAATGATTTGTCTTTGCTCTTTAGGTGAAGTCCCATTATACTTAACTACTACACGCCATACATACTTGATTATATGAATGAAAAACAACGAAGAGCCAAAAAAGTGGTTGGCCAATTAGAAACTTCTTTATAAACTTTTATGAATATAGATGAGCTAGGCAAATGTTAACTGATATTTAATGTGTTAATATAGGTACTCATCTGTTATACTCATTGAAAATAACACATCGAATATAATATGTTAAGGTAGAAATATTACTTTTTTTTTAAATTCCCAGGTTCCCAAAACAATTTTATTCCAACTCTTTACATGTATTTTTTTTAGGACTTCTATTTGAGTGACCTATCAGCTTTCCTGAGCTCATAATTCTCACTTCTAAGTTGTTAGAAAAATGGCATTTTTGAATTCCTGTTTATGGGATTGGAAGAATCACCATGCCAAGCCACAAGTATTAATACTTATTTGGCTAACAATAAGTGGCTGATTTTTTCACTGTCATGTAGGTGTGTATTTGTGATCCCCCAAATGTAACCACTTAATAGATTACTTTTGAAATTCGTTTTTAGCTTCAGCACTCTCAACGCCGCAGCCTGGGTTCGATTCCCAACCAGGGAACTTAACACACACACACACTCACACACACACACACACACACACACACACACACACAAAGCATCTATTAAAAAATTTTGTTTTTAAAGGCTTGTTGGTTTATTTAAAAAATACATTCAATAGTTGCAAATATAAACCCTAACCTATGGGAACAAATGACTCAGTTCAGCTTAAATTTCATTTGTTTCTTTTTTTACTGATTGGATACTGACATCTACCTATTAGTACCTCAAACAGTTATGGATTGAGGCTGCCTTAAGGCTCTGGTACGTTTCCCTCACAGCACTTTGTAGTCAAACTAAAATAACTGAGAAAACACCTTATTTATGAGTTTTATGTAAGACAACTCCTTTTTTAAGGGACAGTCTACAAAGGTAAAAGAAAGTGTTTGCCTTACAATAGGGTATTTGCAATGTAACAAAGTTCCCTAACAAGAGATAGAAGGTCTATGGGAACCGTGTTTTTCTATTTAAAGTGTCCATTTAATTTGCTTAATAGGTACCTGCTAATGTATTTTCTTATCTTATTTTCTGCTCATACGTAAGACTGATAAACCAGTGGGATAAAACTTGGAGAATACCTGTCTATTAACTTGCTTTTGTTTCTCTATGGATTCCTTCAAAAATCCCCTTAGAAAAGTGACAAGGAGGATTATGTTTGCTCAGCAAAACTCTTTGAACCTAGTACTTTGGACAGAGAAAGAAACTGGGTCATGGTACAAACAGTTTTAATTGCTGAACAGATCATGAATAATGAAGGCCCAGTGTTGCACCTGTTTGACTGCATGAGAGAGTTTTCTGTGTGATGTTTTGGAGAGGTGACCTTGGATCATTTCCTGATTTAGTCCTCATCATTGTTTTCATCATTATTATAATTTGCTGATCATTCATGGTGCCAAGGACGATACATGTGGATGGACACAAATCATCTTGCACAGTTCAATTCCAGCTCACCTGGGGTAGGAAGGTTTGGAGAAGAAAGTGGTTTGCATGAAATAATAGGCTTGCCATCTCAGTAGCTTGTTTGTTTGTTTGTTTTTTTATTTTTTTATTTTCTTAAATGTTAAATGTATTAGGGTGACACAGGTTAGTTAAAAATTACATAGGTTCCAGGTGTACAATTCTACAATGCATTGTTCATGCATTGTGCTATGTGTTCATCACCCAGAGCCAGTTCTCTTTCCATCACCTTGTATTAGTAGCTTGTTTTCAGTCCCATGTCAATCTTTGCAATATTAAAACCCACAAGCTTGCGAAGGGAACTTGATTTACGCAAGATGACCAAGAAGACAAAAGATTTTTCAGTCCCTTTCACTCTGCATTTATTTCTCCTTGGGCTGCAGGCCCAGCTCCAGGTCCATTCCTCCCTTAATATTTCCTCCTTGCTCTCACTCTTGCTTTCTTTTAAGATTTTGTCCTGTTAAAACTAATCTGTGGTGATTGGTTGGTGATGGAAAGGGTCTAAGCTGGATATTTTGAAGACTTGGCCTCAAAACCTGGGTTTGCCACTTAACAACTGTGTTACTTTGAGCAAATTTCTTCAATTTTCTTACCTCTGTTAAAAGTGGTTGTATGTGAATGAAAAGAATATGTATGTTGCTGAGGGTAGAGTGTAATTTTGGTTCCAGGTATCATTTACATTTTAATATGGCACTTAATGTGAAGGGGTGTCTGTTGTGGGAATTTGAGCTACAGAAGCATTATGAGGAGAAAGGATATATGTTTGGGGGATGGGACCAGGTACAGGGCTACCAGAACCCCTAGAATAAATAATGGTTGGAAGGTAGTGTTTGCTGTCTATCCCCATATACACCCCCAACCTTTTTTGAAGTTCCAATAAAACTTTCCTGTCTTCTTAATTCTCAGATTAGAACTATAGACTCATAAAATTCAGACTTTAGAGGTCTTCTAGGCCCGGATGAGGTAACTGAGGGTTGGAGAGGTCAAGGGTCTTGCCTAATATGACAGTTCACTAGCATTAGAGCTAGTGGGGACAACCAGATGTCATCTCTTCCAGCAGTGGATACAGGCTTGCAAGTATCCATGTTTAGTCTGGATGAGGCTTGTTAAATTCCATTTCCTCCGGAGAATTCCTAAGGGAAGCTTTTAAATAATGAATGCCTGCTTTTTTCTTGAATCCTCTGGGTGAAATGATTTCACAAGAGCCTTAGAAAAAATTTCTGACACTCCTCACCAAAGGCTGGTTAGGACTGTGCTAGGTTGCAGATAGCATCTCTTAGACCCCAGAGGCCCTGGCTGAAGTCCTTCAGATATTTGAAGAAGTGTGGGGAACCCTGTGATTGAACCCAGTAGGTGTCCAAAGTTGAACATGGACTTCCACATGAATACTCTTGTCTGAGTTTCTTAACATTTTTATGATGAAATGTTTCAAGCATGCAGTAAAGTGTTAAAAAACAGTAATGAACACTGTTATTCATCAAAACTTTATTATTATTATTATTTTTGCTGTATCTGTTTCACATCACTTCTAAAATAAACAAAACAGGTACAGTAGAAATACCTTGAGTATTCCTTCCCCTGGCTTGTTCCC
This sequence comes from Lyroderma lyra, assembly GCA_004026885.1. Taxonomy (NCBI): domain Eukaryota; kingdom Metazoa; phylum Chordata; class Mammalia; order Chiroptera; family Megadermatidae; genus Lyroderma; species Lyroderma lyra. Next base: position 106,897 of record PVJL010005247.1, on the reverse strand, counting down.
TTGAGGAAACCACCACTCTGAATTTGGCATTCATCATTTTTTTTTTGCATATTTTATACTTTACATATGTCTCCATAAACATCTGTACTTATCCATAAATAGTATGTAGTCAAGTTTTGCATGTTTTAAAACTTTCTATGAATAGCATGGGACTGTATGATTCCCATATTTTGATTTGTTCAACATTATGTTTTAAGAATTTATCCATGTTGAAACATGTAGTCCATAATCTTTTAACTGCTGTAATTTATATCGCATAGATAGGCCCCTACTGATTTATCCATCTTTTTGTTGCTCACCTGTCTCACATCTTCACACTGTACTTGAATCTTTTCTCAGCCATAAATTTATTTGGTGACTCCTTACGAGTAATGCTGTGAACCAGAGCTCACCATTGTAACAGGAAAATGCAGATCATGATGCAAAATCTAAAGGTAGAGCAAGCAAGGTTTGGGATGGCAATAATGTGAAATTCTAGTCTGGCTGTTGTGAGGGCCACCTCTAAGACTTGTGAAAGAAAATATGTTTTTACACGGCTAGGCTTCTCCCCGCTGCCCCAAAAGCATATTTAAAGCAGACCTCTGAATGACCCTAAGGTTGTATTTTTAAGAAAAATTTCTTTTTCTTAAACAACCATTTCTTTTCCTTGTTCTTGTTTCCTTCTTTCCACTTGTGAAGGGAGGCCTGGTTGGTCCTGAATGGTTGCCCAGGAACTTTGGGCTGATGCATCCTCTATTTACACATGTTCTTGAGAAATCAATAAAAAAGGAGTGGGGAAAATGGTGTAGGAGGTTAGTTTGGTTTTTTTTCAGGGAGGGGTGTCAGGAAGGACTATTTGCCCTCCTCATAGCCCCCACCAAAGAAACTTCCCCCCTTTCTCCTAACCCTGGGGCCTCACTTTGAACCCCCCTCTCTGATCAGACAGGTCGATTTAGTCTGGATTTATCTCCATGAGATCCCCTTATGTCCCTCCTTGCTCTTTTCCTGGATCTGTGAACCAACCTCGGTGAAGTTATCCCATGTGGTTATGGTACTTCCGTGATCTCTGTTTCACTACAGTTAGCAAGGCTGAAATCATGCCTCCCAGTGCTCTTCGGGAGAGCTATTTCCAGGAAGGCAGAGGGCCAGTTGGGGGTGGAGGTGGGGAGGGGCGGGTAAAGCAGACAGCACAGCTGCAGGGAGTGTTGTAAAAAAGATTAAACCCTCCCCACAGCTGAGTGTATTTACCAATGTAAATGTTGATCTCCTTTTTTTTTTTAAACCCTCAAGGGACCCCAAAGAGGGGGATGTGTCTCTGGAACCTTAAGTACTCAAAAAATGGTATTCTGGCTGGGAATGCAGCTGACCCAAGGCAAGAAGCTTTAAGAGCTGAGCGAGGGTCACAGAAAGGTCAAGGAGATGGAAGGTGGGGGATGAGGGGGCTCTGATGGAATATTTCAGGCACTGTAAGCTTTTAAATAAATATTCCCATCCCTGTCCTTGGCTTATCAAGTTCTCCTAACCTTTTGATGTTTACTAATCTTGCCACTCTCAAAACTCACTGTGTTGTAGTCGATAGAGAGACTAGATCTGGTTTGAACAGTCACATTGTCCCAGAAAGGCAGGCAAATCAGTGCTGGGAGGTGTGTTATCAGGAGGGAAGTCTCTGTGAGGGCCCCAGGGCCTGCTGAGAAAGTCAAAGTAAAGGTAAGTGCCCTCCTGACCTCCTGATCAGATCACCTCGCTGTTTTTTTTTGTGGTGCTTAAGGACTGGAGTGCTCAGATGGTCCCCGGAGAGGGTCTTATGCCTCCTCTTATAATTTCTTGGTTTCTCTCCCAGGTGTAAGCTAATATTTCACCTAGGATGCTCCTAGCTTAACTGCAGGATTACCAAAGCCAAAACAACAAGATCCAGATATGATAAGCTGGTGGAGTAGAAACGGTCATAATTGAAAATATTTGAGAATCACTATTTTCGAATATTTCCCACTGGCCACAAGGATGCCATAGTCTATTTTAGGGCATAATAAATGATACTTAAGCAGGGTTAACACTTTCTGAACACTCACCATATGCTCCACACTTTGCTAAACCCTCTATTCTCATTTCATATTTCCAACAACCCTATGAATAAGTCCTATTTTATAGGTAAGAAGACTGAGGCTTAGGGACTTCAGTAATTTCCCTAAGGTTACAGAGTAGGTGGAAAAGCCAACATTCGAACGCATATCTGAAAGGATCCAGAACAAATGTTTTTACTGTTATAATGCCATAGTGTGTGGAACAGCATTTTGGATTATATTTCAATTTGGTAACATGAGGATGCTTAACTGATTTATAAGTTACCTTTGTTTTATCAGTGTTCTACACAAAATCCACAAGGCTTTGTTCCTGATATTGAAATTTAGAGCAGTCTTTGGATGGTCTAGGAATTTCCCATTTTTTTTTTCTCTAGTCAAGCCGACTACTTAAATCATTCACCCATTCATTCAATATTTGTTGGGGGCCTAGTATGTGCCAGATATTGTGCTAAATGCTTGGGAGACAATAGTAAGCAAGAAATGTGGGCCCAGGGAAGTGGAATTTAGTATGATTAAAAAATGACAAAATTGTGAAATTTTCCTTGGGATAAGTGCTGTGCAGGAGTGGGTCACAAGATGTGAGTGAGTGTTCATGATACGGGGCGTGACTAGTCAGAGCGGTTGGAGAAGGCTTGCCGTGGCAGGATACAGGAGCCATGTGTGCATGGGGAGATCCCGTGATGATTTGGGTGTGCTGGAGCATCCTTCGGAAAATTGCTTGGGTTAAGCCTTTTACTTTTGGCCTGGAAGAAAAGATGCTCAAGGTTTTGAGAATTCTGGCCTGTTCAGAAAGTCAGCAGAGCATGTTGTACACTCAAGAACAAGTCTACATAGAATGCCCAGGAGACATGAGGCTCCTCCCACTTGCCCAGCCTAAAAATGGACCTGAATATCTCTTGTTTGTTGGAGAGTAGTTATAATAGGAACTAGTACTGTTTGTCTTGCCTGTATCATGTACAGGAAGCCAATGAGCTAATATTTATTTAGGCTTTATAAAAATATATCCAGTGAAGTTTCTTTTACACAGAACAGCAGTCATAGAGTACTGGAATGTTAATGGTGGAAGGATGTTAATGAAGGTTAGTGGAGAAGTATCGTTTCCAGTTCTAGCTCCCTACTTGGCCAATGAGAGAAGTGAAGCACAGTGGTCTGATTTACATAGCTAGGCTAACTCATTCATTCACTGTCCTAGGTGCTGTGGTCCCCACGGTGATCCAGCCAGACAAAAGTTTGGTTCTCATTGAGCTACATTCTAGTGGATCTCCAAAGTTTTCTAGTCTCAGCCCAATTCTCTTTTATGACATATTCACTCACCAGATCTTACTTTTTACTAGAAATGAGTTCTCCTAGAATGCAAGAATGCATTATTTTGACCATTGACTCTTCTGAAATTTGGAGCTCAGAGTTATAACAACCAAGCAAATGCCAGTGAGAATCTTCTGTAGTAAAATGATGCCAACATTTCCTTTAATTAACGTGCAGTTGTTCTCTTGAAAAAAATCAAACATTACCACCCTATGGCAAAGCCATGCTATTTTTTTGACCCCTAGCCTTGGCTAGTGTGGACTTTAACTGAGGATTGTTGGGAAAATATTGATTATTTTATTGCTGGCTTTTTTATTGCATCACAATAAAATATTGAATTTTTTTTTTTTTTTTGGTGGTTCCCTGGCTGGGAATCAAACCCAGGTCGCAGCATTGAGAGCGCTGGAGTCTTGCCACTACTCCACCAGGGAACCCCTAAAATATTGATTTTTTTAATGGCTGATTTTGTTTGTTGTTCTTAACGTAAGAGTAATAGTCTCCATTGGAGGTTGAAAAAACATTTTATTTTTCTCTTTAAAGTCACCTAGGACTAATATTTTCTTTTCAGATGATCTTTCTCATTTTATTATTTCTGTGTTAAGTGAGGAATTAGATTGTAATAGTTTCTTTTTCCATAAATATCTATCCCTGAATAGTACTATCTACTTGCTGAGTGATTATAACCAGTTTTAAATTAATATGCTATTTTCAATGAATGACTTTCCTAGTGAGGCCCCACCCATTTTTATAGCTGATGACACTTTTGTGTTTGAACTAGATTCCTAGATAGCCCCAATCAATGTATTGTAAACCTGATAAAAATAATATACTTATGTAGTGCTTACTATGGGTTAGAGATTGTTTTAACTATTTTAATAGAACTCATTTTATTTTTCACAATAACCCTGGGAAGGATGTGGTATTATTTTTTCATTATGTAGATGGAGAGGCTGTGGTAAAAAGTTAAGGACCAGGATGTTAAAGCATTGTCTTTAGCTCTACAGCAACTCTGTAATTCCTCACTTCATTCCCAACTCTTCACTAAGTATGCTGAACTTATCTCCAAGTCAGTTTGTTGTGCAAACTGGCATTAATTTTTCAGTCTCTCAAAGTAAGAGCTGATAATGACTTTGGCCACCAATTGGTTGACTGCCCTCCCTTTGTGACTCTTCACCAAACTTTTCAGAGAAATCAAAAGCTTCAGGAAAAACCCCCAGGACTCTATTTCCCCTGCTTCAGTTCCTTTTATCTAAATCTTTCTAATGATATGCTCCTAATGAGCTTATCTTTGCCATTGAAATTCTGGTTTTGTTTGGTTTTGTATTGTTGTGTTGGCTCTACGGGAGATTATTTAACACATGAAAATACCTCCTCCTCCGATTGGGGACTACACACTGTATTACATTTTATCTAGTTAGGCTTTTGACAAGGAGTGATGGGGGTGTGGGATTCAGAGGTCAAAAGTTCTACATCCTTGCTGTTGCTCAAAATGTGGTCCCCAGACCAGCAGCATCAGCATCATCTAGAAGCTTGTTAGAAAGGCAGACTTTCAGGCCCTACCCTAGACCTACTGTACCAGAATCTGCATTTCACAGGTTTCCCATTAAACTGTGACAAGTACTGTTCTACTTTGCAGTCCAGAGCATGGGATTAGTTGGCTTGATTTTAGAATTTTACCTTCATATTTCTCTCCTATAACCCCATCCCCACATATCCAGGAGAGATCTTACCTCTGGTACTTTCTCTTATTAATATGGTTTTCTCTAAGTCTTAAAAGTGAAAATGGACATCGCCCTTTGGGTTTTATACCTGTTCTTATTTCATGAAGCATACTGTCTATAGGCAACTTACATTAAAAAAAAATCTGAAATGCTATGTATGTCTGTTCCACTGTATATTTCTCTGAACTTTTCAAGAAACGTGTTTTCCCATGCTTCATATTGGTTGAAAAGAGTTGTTTTCTTTTCATAAGCCAAGTATGATACGACTGCTTTTGATATGAGATTAGACCCAACATTACAAAGTCAAATTATTTTGCTTTGAAGTCCTGTATTTGCAGCTTGATTTTGACTAGATGTATTTCTTATCTAAGCAAACCAACAGTTAATACTTCATTGGAAACATTCTACTGTTGTGATATGTTTGGAGTAGCACTTTATTTATCAAACTACTTACAGTTGACTTTGAACAACATGGGCTTGAATTGCATGGGTCCACTTATGTGAGGAATTTTTTCAATAAATACAGTAAATGTGTTTTCTCTTCCTTATGATTTTCTTAATAGCATCTTCTCTAGCTTACTTTATTATAGGAACACAGTTTATTATACATACAGCATACAAAATATGTGTTAATCCATTGTTTATGTTATTGGTAAGGTTTCTGGTCAACAGTAGGCTATTTGTAGTTAAGATTTTTGGAGAGTAAAAAGTTACATGCAGATTTTTTACTGTGCAGAGGGTCAGTACCCCAATCCCATGTTGTTCAGGGGTCAACTGTATTTATTTTTCAAGTGGAAATCAGTGTATTACATTGTTAACCATATTTTAAAGTTCCTAGGATTTAAGTAAGAGATGTCAGGTTTTGATTTTAAATTTAGTTTTAATCTTAAAAAGAAAAGCATGGTTCTGAAGTTGACCAGGTAAAAGGCATATAGCAAATCAGCATAGTCCTGGAGCCTGAGAGAATTTAGAATTTAGAAAAAATTAAAAAAACCTTGCTGCAGACAAGATTTTTGAAGAAAATACAAAATACCTTTTCAGATGCGGCTGTGATTTTCAGTGTAGGTATTTATTAGGCCCTGACTGTGTACAGTCCCAGGTTGCTCCAGTTTTGGAAAGCATATGTCCTGGATTTTCTGGAACAGTCTTAATTTCATTCTTTTTTCATGGCCAGACCATGTGTCTCAATTTTTGGTCCAGCAAGAATATGCACAACAGGGGAGGCAAAGAGCAGATGGTGAAAGAACTGACTCTCAGTGAGGAGTCAAGGAGCTGGTGTTTCCTTCTGTATTTGCGCCACCTGACAGGTGTAGGAAATGGCTCAGAAAGCACACCAGGCTGGGAAATATTTATGCACATGAAAAGGTTTTTAGGGGACTCTGTTCCCCACTCCCCAGTAACCCCTTTATCTCAATCCACCTGAGAAGAATTTAGGTTTTGGCAAAGCTCAGTTATAGGCCAAATTAAACCTCCACTTGCATTGGATCTTGGAGATTTTTCCAAACAAATTGTGCAACAAATGAACCAGCCATTAGGCAGTAAAGTACACACAGTAAAATATTTTTGTTAATTTATGTACAAGACTAACAGTTCAAACTTGCCTGCTTTTATAGCCAATTTAGATTAGCTGGAACAAGAAGTTTAAAGGTAGTGTAGTTAATCTAAATTAAAAAAAAATGCAAACATCTTTTTTTAATTGTAACTTTTATTTAGTCTTAGTGAATTTGAATTTTTAAAAAAATTTTATTAATTTTAGTAAAGTTACATAGGTTTCAAGTGTACATTTCTATAATATATCATCTATCTATTGCATTGTGTGTTCACAACCCAGAGTCAGCTCTCCTTTCATCATCATATATTTGACCTCCTTTACCCTCTTCTATCACCCACCTCCCCCCTTTCTCTCTGATGACCACTGAACTGTCACAAACATCTTTTTAAAAAATGTCCTTTCAACTATCTTCCCCATTAGTACCCTTCTAATACTCCTCACTTGTTTCAAAACAAAAACAAACCTAACACTTGGTTATAAATAGCAATAATTCCTGCTTTGAATTTATTTTTACATTTATTTTCTTCTCTGGGCAGCACTATAGAACAGGGCTGTGCCTAGCCCTCTCTCTGCTGGTTTGAAATGTTTGAAACACAAAAGTTAGGATCTTCCAGTTTAGTCATAAATTGTCCTCAGTTGCATTTTAAGCAGCTATAGTTCTTTTCTTTGCGAAGTTTTTTTTTTTTTTCCATTTATCTTTTCCCCCCAGAGTTGGAGATATGCTGAAACATCCTTCTCAGAAGGAAACACAGACTCATTCAGAGTGAGGAAAGGCAGTGTGCTAAGGAGACAGACATCTTGGTCTGCTTTTTTGCTGTGTGTTTTGATAAGTCACTTAAACTCTATGAACTGTAGTTTCCTCATTTTAAGTTGTGCATAACAGTATAGATTTCACAGGCACATTTTATTAAATGAGAGAGCATACAAGGGCTGACCAGAAAAAACCCCAGCCATACATCAATGTACCTAGACTAGTATAAAGAAAGTCTTTAATGGTTATTTTTTCCCCTTATGAACACAGTTAGGATTGCTATGTGCTATGCAGTTGATACAATGCCTCCTCCACGCCCCCTGCCCCCACCTCGCAAATGTGGCACATCCTAGGAGACGCCTCTGCATAGAAAAGCCTGTAAATCATTTATTCATTCACTCTGCATATACTAAGGTGCCAAAAAAATGTATACACATTTTAAGACATGGTATCTATGTATTACTTTTTGAAGTTGAATTGAATTACAGTCACAATGAAATTTAAAAAATGGCATTAATCAAATGAATGCTAGTGTCATCATCTGACAGGCAGGACAGTCAAAGAAAATGGGGGAAGCATAGTTGTTTTTGAGGAACCATTTTGAAGTGGTATTTAAAATTCGAGAATGTTGTTTGAGTTTCCTCCATGTTCTCCTGACTTAACAGCCCTTGACTTCTACCTACAGGGACCTTAAAGGATGTGGTGTACCATAGAAAACCGGCTACACTGGTGGTACTTTGGGAAGAAATTGAAATGGCTTGTGCAATGATACAAGTGGACATTTTGGTCAATGTTGCTCAAGCAATAGTTCACCATAACCAGAAGTGTCTGGATGCTGATGGTAACCACTTTGAGCACCTCTTATAATTGCAGAGGTCAAACATTGATTTGTATTCATTTGTTACATATTGAGTATTACAATTTTAGTACAGTTTTTTCCTTAAAACATGAATACATTTTTTGGTACCCTCTGTAGTTTATATCAAGCTTTACATATATAAAAACAAAGAAGACACAGTCTACTCCTGAGGGATTCTTTATGTACTCCTCATAGCCTTTATCTACTTACCCTTTTTTTTGCAAAGACTACTTTTGTGGTCTCAAATGTCTGTCCTGACACTTGAGTCAGCTGCTTGGTTTCATTTTGCATCCCTTGATTGATGAGCAGACCATTAAAATAAAAGACTGTTGATTTTTCTTTATTTAAATTAATTTTAATTTATACTGATTATCACTGGTTATTTTCCATGAAAATTATTGTTTATAGGAATTAAAATCCATATATTTCAGGGAACAATGCAAACATACTCTCATTTGTTTAACACTTAGTGATGCCTCCTATAGTATTTATAGTTGGTATTGCATTGGTTAATATAGCCTGGCATGCAATAGGCATCTAATATTAACTGGAGTGAAGTATAGTTCTCAGAGCACAGATAATATGGTATTCACTGTTCTTTTCCCAATAAATTAAGATTTGAATGAAAGAACCTAAGAGCAGTATCATTTGTAGTCTCTGGATGAACTGAGTTATTTTCCTAAATAGGTACCTTTCAGTGTGACTGTTGCAGGAGTGTGGAACTGGGGTGAAAAGCACAGGCTTTGGAATCAGTCATAGGGTACAATTTCAGCTGGGCCACTCACACCAGTGAACAACTCACCAACGTCACCAAGCTGTGAAGTTGAGCAGGTCTCTTGATCTGTGTGAGTTTTTGTGTGCTCATCTGTAAGCAGAGCATCCTAACAGTACACAGCCTTTGGGTTTGGTGGGGATTAAATGGCATACTGTGTATAAAGTGCCTGGCCCGTGAGGGTTGGCTATTCTCAGTAAGGCAGGTGTGGGGACCCAGGATGTTGGAATTTTGGATGAATGGCTTTGCCTTTTGAGATTAGCATTCCCATTATTATCACATAAATCAAGTGGACAGTCTTTGAGGGTTTATGGCTCTTCCATCTTCCTAGGAGGCACTGCTTCCTCCAGATGTAGTTTTTAACCCAGAGGCCACCTGCAGAGGTTCCCTAGGCATCATCTATTAACAGGCTCTGGGCAGCATATACCCAGGAGGGAGGAGGTAGCCATTCCCTGGAGGTGGGGGCAGTAAGTCTGGGGCTGCTTGAGGTCCCTGCCCCCACCCCTACGGAGGAGAGCACTCAGGCCTGCAGATGGGAGCTGTTTCATCTTAGCTAGGTCAGAGGTTAATGGAGATAAGTAGTGTCTTCTTACTAGGAGGCCTCAGGAAAGCCCAGTGTGTTGCTGGAGTTGAATCGAAGTCTCAGAGATTGAACAGACTGATACCTCCTACCTTGGAGTGAGAGCGTGAGACCCTGGGAGAGAAAGCTGCCAAGGGCCAGGCTGGAGGGCAGTGGCGGCCAGAGGGCCTCGTCAGTCACTGACTGGCTTGGAGTTAAACAAGATAATTGCCGGCTGAACAACGAAGTCTGGGATCAGTGCACTCCACTGCACCAAACTGGCAGTTTCTACACAGCCCCCTTTGAAATAAAGGCAGCCCTGCTCCTTCTCCCTCCCCACAGTGCTGTGGGGCCATGGTAGACTTCATTGTGCACTGTCACTGTAGTAGCTCATGGCCTGGCTGCTCCTGTGACCCATAGGACCAATGGCCTGGGGTCTGATCCACGGCTCCCCTTGGCCAGAGTCTGTTCTGACAAGGGCAGCATATCTGGGGCTTCTCTCCTGAGATCTCAACAAGTCAATTCAAGTTCCAAAGAGGGGGAAAGTATCTGTATATTAGGAATGTTTCTAAACACCCAGCAAAGCTCCGCTCTTCTGAAAGGCCTTCCCTGGTCGCCCACATAAAAATATTCTTCTTCGGTATTCCTAGAGCACTTGGTGTCATTTCCTCTCTGTGGCCTTAATCATTGGCTGCCCTGCACATCAAGCTCTCACTTTGCTTCATGTCCTAAAAGGGAGGCAGTCTGTCTCCTTTCCTCTCTCCTCTCCTTCCTCCTTCCCTCTTTGCTTTGATCTTTTCTTCCTTCCATTCAACAATATGTATTGAACAACTGCCAAGTACTTGCTAGGTGCTGGAGAGAACTATGAACAAAAGGCACAGTCCTTGGGCCTGTGTAGCTGATGCTCTAGTGGGCATGCTCACTCACCTCTCCCGCCGGGTCACACTCTCTAGGAAGCGGGAGCCGGAGCACATTCCTTGGAGCAGCTTGTGCTTTGCCAGCAAAGGAGATTAACCTGCTTGTTGAATGAATATATGCTTCTTGGTACCTATGTAGATGTGGCCAGTTCAAAAGTCCCTGGGACCAGTAAATGAGTGAAGGGGTATGAGTGTCTAGGAAACACTGAGCAGTGGTGGTGACTTTGGCAAACTGGAGAGTGTGGGCACTGGCCGACAGCCATGACTGTCACCTCAGCTGGAGGTTGCCATCTGGGAGTCCTGTCCTGCTGAACCTTCTGATTTTTTTAAAGAGAACTGGGATATTAGAATTTTAATGTGAATCTCCTATTTAAATGTCAAAAATTAATTTCATTAACAGATCCAAGAAAATACATCTGTGAGCCAGATGAAGGGTATGGGGGCTACCAGTGAGAGCGTTCCTGTTGGTGGGAATTTACTGCTTTGTGGTGAGATGCAATTTTTGCTGAAGACATGGGATATACAGTATCCCAGGCCACCTCACTAGAAATTGGTACTAACTCACAGATTCCTCCTTCGCTCCATCCCCCTCAAGCCAAGTAGTGACCTCCTGGTACCTGTCTGTTGCAGAGACATGCTTATGCCCTGTCTATCTTTTTAGCTGCTCCCACATACTCCAAAGAACACTCACATGTAGCAGATTGGGGAAGGAGATCTCTGGAAAGAAGTACAGCATGGCAGTGACAAGCCCGGGGCATGGCAGTGACAAGCCCTGATATGGCAGTGACAAGCCCAGGGCATGGCAGTGACAAGCCTGGGTATGGCAGTGACAAGCCAGGGGTGTGGCAGCATTGCACTGTGCCGACTACATTTGTTTAGGGATGAGGTGACCTGGGTGTGAATCTTGACACCATCTGCTACTGGATATTTTACTTCATTTCTCTGGACCGCAGGTTCATGATCTGTAAAAGGGTCATAATATCTGTCTTGCAGGGTAGTGATAAAAATCATATTTTATATTAAGGTTATTAATTATATGTAAAATGATTAAAGATTTAAAACATATATAATCTCCTTATTTGGCATTCAAGGAAGTGCTGGAGAGCTACTTATCCCTTTGAGGGTCATGACCTAGACAGCGCTGGCCTTAGGTTTGTCTTGGGGTTTGAGTGATAGTATTGCTGTGGCTAAGATTAAGGATATACTGAGGGGCTTGTGTGAGGGGGAAAATTGGGAGATAAATTGCAGCTGACTCATAATTTGGGCTGACTTTATACTTTACAATGGCCTTGAGTATAATCAGTATTTTTATTTTTAATTTGTGATCAGAACACTGCTGAAACCATTGAGGTATAAAAAATGATGTTCTTTCCATCTCTTTCATTAGTTGTGGTGGGCTTTCTCTCTGTTTCAGGCAGACTGTGTAGTTCATGCATGATGACCAAGAGGTTGTAGGCATTTGAGAGTGGGATGTGGTGGGAAAGTTGGAGGAGTCTCTTTCATGTACTCTTTGGGTACTATTGGAAAGCAAGGAGAATGTTAAAAACTTTGTCTAAGTTGTAGAGCTAGAATTCAGTACATGGAAGACACCCCAGGTGGCTGGATAATATTTCATTACATACACAATTACCGTGTGTGTGTGATAATTCTTCTCTCTCAGGTTGAGCTTGAAGAGCCAGTAACCCTAATAACGATGATGTGGCAGCATGTAAAGAAATACTTGTGAAACCAAGGGCCTATTCCCTTACTCTACCCAGAGTATTTATTTTCTCAGACATAGCTTGGTTCATCAGAATCTTCAGAAAACCAGAATGTGTGTGTGGCAAACAGGATCTAAATTCAATCAGCCACAGAGAAAATGACCAGCCCTGTAGCCTTCTGGGACTTCTTTGGGGGGCATCTCCCTGAAGGATAAAGCCCCAACCACCAGCTGGTTGACTAAGCACCATCCTTGGAGTTCCCAGCCTGCCATGAACTGGGAAGTGGAAATGAAGACATTGTGCTGTGAGGGCCTCCCGGGGCTCCTACTGGTGACTTCCTCCTATAAATCAGTGACAGACAGCTGTGTCTACTTGCGCCATGGGATAGAAAAATAGACCCTGTTGCTAGACAGCAACACAGGCTCCACAAACATTGTGGGATCAGAGGGCAGGGGACTTAGCCCAGGCACTGGCCAGACACGTCCACAGCCCCACAGATCATTTGTTTATTTTCACAGTGGCATTGCCTGTCTGTGCCACAGGAAGGAGGAGGACCCCTCTCTGCTCTGCATATGTAGATTACTTACTGCTCACTCTGCAAAGGTCATAACTGCAGTGATGCTCACTGACCTGCTGGTTAATTTATCTGAGTTGCACATAGTCATAGACTGTTAGGTCCAAGTTTTAAAGCTGATGGGGAAGCACATGTAGTCTACCACAGAGTATTCAGCAATTCAATTTTATTGTTTTGGTCTACCAAACATCTGATTGAGCAAGGAAGAGAAATCTTGTACAGACATATTCGTCCTCTCACCCCAAGTACCCTGCCTTCCTGTCCAACAGGATCTTTCCAATCAGCCTCTGACCCACCCAGATAAAGAGGCTATGGCAGCTGTGAGGTTGAGTCCGCCTTCCTTTGACTTGAATGGATCTTTTCTAAAATAAAAGCACTTGCTTAATATTTTTAAATGAAAATTTCAAAACATGCATTAAATAGAAAGGTTTACAGTGAATGCTTGTAAACCCACATCTACGTTCCTCTACTAACATATTAGGATGCTTGCTTTATCATGTATTTATCCATCCATCCATCTTATTTTTGACACATTTCAGAGTAAATTGCAGACATCTGTACCCTTCCTCCTGATTACTTTGTTATGTGTACCTGTAACTAGACTTCAGTATTTGTTTGCATTTTTTTCTTTTTTTAAATGTTTGTTTTATATATTTAGTTGCTCCTATATTGAGTATATAAAACAGTTTTTTTCTTTTAATGTGAAACTTACATACAATAAAATGCACATATCTTTAGTATATGCTTGTTGAGTTGACAAATGTGTATGTCTGTGTAACCCAAACCTCTATCAAGATAAAAAACATTGGCATCACCCAGAGAATTCCCTTCTGTTCCTGCCCAGTCAATACCTGCCTCTACTCTCTCAGAAGCAGGGAGTTTTGTTCTGATTATTTCCCCCATAGATTAGGGTTGTATGTTCTAGAACTTCATTTAAATAGATTCATAAACTATGTTCTCTTTGTGTAAAGTCTCTTTCACTTAACGTAATGTTTAGAGGTTCTTCTGTGTTGTCATCTATTATCAATAGTTTGTTCCTTATTGCTGAATAGGATTCCATTGTATAAATGTTACGTGTTCTTCCATTCTCTCATTTTAGGGCCTTGGCTATTTCCAGTTATTGGGTTGTATAAAAAAAAAGTTGCTATGAGTGTTCTTGTTCAAGTCATGTTGTGGACATACATGTTTTCATCTTTCTTGTTATGATTATCTAAAATTAAAATTACGGCAGTGCTGCGACCCACTGCTGGGACAGGTTTGCTGCCTTATTCCTGCTGGGATCCACGATCAAAATTGAAAAAATGGTTGACATTACTCAGCTAATGGAAAATGAAGTATTCATGGCTTTTGCCTCCTATACAACTATTGTTCTCTCAAAAATGATGTTTATGAGTACTACAACTGCATTCTTTAAATTGACAAGAAAGGTTTTTGCCAACCCAGAAGACTGTGCAAGTTTTGGCAAAGGAGAAAATGCCAAGAAGTATCTTCGGACAGATGACAGACTGGAACGTGTACGAAGGGCCCACCTAAATGATCTTGAAAATATCGTGCCATTTCTTGTCATTGGCCTTCTGTATTCCTTAAGTGGCCCAGCTCTCTCTACAGCCATCCTGCACTTCAGACTCTTTGTCGGAGCACGGATCCACCCTCAATTGCGTATTTGCTACCTCTTCCCCAGCCAAATCGTGCTTTGGCTTTTTTAGTTGGATATGGAGTTACTTTTTCAATGGCTTACAGGTTACTGAAGAGTAGATTGTATCTGTAAGAAGAATTGTACAACTCACTCTCCAATTATTTTCTAAGAGTTCTGTACTTCCAATTTATAATTAATACTTTTTAAGATTTTAAGTGGAAGGGAACAGAGAAATTAAGATTGTGAAAGCCTAGTATGAATATTAATATCACCCATATCCTTTATTCTTGTTATATTTGCACTAGGAATTTAACATACTTCTTAAGTCTTTCATCTTATTCTTAATTTTCTTGTAAATTTTTATTGTAATTTGTAACATTCATCCAACATTTTATATTTTAAATCTATAAAAACAGTGAGTACATATATGAGAAACATGTTTTAATATTGCTGAAATGGGCATGTGAAATAAAGAGCTTAAAAAATAAATTAAATTAAATTAAAATTACTAGCTTATACATGTATAGACTTGATTTTATAAGAAACTGCCAGACATTTTTTCCAAAGTGATTTTAACATTTTATGTTCCACCAATAATGCCTGAGAGTTCCATTTACTCTACATCCTTGTCAACATTAGGTGTTGTCAGTCTTTTAAATTTTAGTCATTCTAGTGGATGGATAGTGGTATCTCATTATGGTTTTAATAACTTTAAATATATATTTATTTACTATTCAAAACACTGAGACTTGATTGATCAATATCCCTGGTTTAGCTTTCAACTTTAATTTTCATTTTCTAGAAGTAGGTGGAGCATATAGGTACTTGCTTTAAAGTATCCTGGGGTTGAGTTAAGTATATATGTTTTTAGATTATGATTACTGTTCATTAAATACTCATCTGGTATGAGAATTTCTATTATAACACTTTTCTTTGAGAGGGAGGTATATCAGGAAATGAGTAAGGGATGTGTTTTTAGGAATAGGTTTGATAAATATAGTAATTTGGGGATGTAGTCTTTGAATGGATGAAGTCAGCAAGCATATCAGTTTTTAGGAATGTTTACATTACATGTTTTGTGGCAGCACCTGTAATACCATCTGTTTAGCTTTTGGAGCGTTTCCGTCTATTCTGGTCTGGAATATTCAGAATGGGACTCGAATTCTCCTTGCAGACCTCTTTGGCTTTCCTAGCAGTCTGTCTGATTTCTGTCCTGTCTTTCCTGCTGCTGTTGCTCAGGCTGCCCCTTCGACAGGCCCTTTCCTATGCTTCAAGCTCCAGGCTCTCAGTTTTAAGCCTTATGGATGTATACATTTATCTCTCCAGCTTCAACTTGCCTGAAAGGGGACACCTCAGCAGAGCTATTTCCTAAAAGCACAACTCTGTTAGTGATTATTTAATAATTCCTCATCATCTGTAAGAGAAAGCCCATAATAGCTAACAGTTTTTTTTTTTTAATGCCCTTGGCGAGCACAGTTCTGTACTAAGCATATTATTTATTTTCTATAGCAATATTTATGGGGTAGGTTGTAGTTTTATATTCATTTTTATATGAGGAAACTGAGGCTAGACAGTTTAAGCAATTAATTCACCTATAGTCACATAGCTGGTAAGTTGTAGAGTTGATACTCAAAGCCAGGCAGCCTGACCCCGGAACCCAAGGTTGTAAGTTCTTTGTTTTTCCTTTGTAATATGAGCATGACTCCATCCTGCCTTCTGAGCTTCAGTTCTGACACTTTCTGCCTCACTCCGGGCTTCAGCCACACTGACGGATTTACTCTAACTTGAAGTAAGCCATGCTCTCTCCTGCCTTTCTGACTGGGCAAATGCTATTGCATCTACCTGGGAGAGTTGCTCTACTCACCACCTCTTTTATTCCATCAAGAATGAGTCCAAGCATTACTGCCCCTGAAGACCCTTTTACCAGGGGGACCCAAAAACTACTGGAATTATCTTCTGGAGGGTGGGCCCTTTGTAGTCGAGAGTTCCCCCACTAGGTGAGTGTTCTAGGAACCCATCTGCCTCAGTGCACCAGCTGGCATTGTTGTGAGAGGCTGTGTTGGGCATCAGTGAATTTCTTTTGGAGACTCTTTCAACACGTTTGCCATTTCATGATGGGAGATTTACATGAACAATGCACAGCATGACAATGCACCTGCCCACACCACACTGAGTGTTCAGCAGTTTTTGACCCAAAAAACGATATTACTGTCATGCCCCTTCCTCCCTATTCACTTGATTTTGCCCTGAGTGACTATTTTTTTGTTTCCCAGGTTGAAAAAAGTCCTCAAAGGGAAACATTTGATGTGCAAGAGGTGAAACCAAAAACATCAGAAGCATTAAAAGACATCAAAATAGATGAGTTCCAAAAACTGTTTTGAGCAATGGAAAAAGTATCTCCATAGGTGTATTGCATCAAACAAAGAGTACTTTGAAGATGACTGAAGTTTAAACATGTATGAATAAATACACAATTTTTTAATAAATAAATTACTTTTTTTTATCTCTCCTAAAACAAGTGCTGTTGCGTGCTACTCCTATTTTTCTCCAGCACATATGAATATGTTTTTGTGTTGTTTCAGTGTTTCAGCCCATGGGTTACTTGAGACAGGGACAGGACCTTGTTTTATGCATCTTGTATTCCTAAAAATTAGCCAGAAACTGAAAAATTATGGTTACTCAATCTCTTAGGTGGGGTTCCCTGGGAAACAGACACTGAGAACAACTGCTGGGAGGGAGGGGAACAGAACTGGGCGAAGGAAGACTGAGCTAAGTTCAGTTATTTTAGAAGCTTTAGCTGGTCCATGAGGAGCTCTGGAGATGCAACTGCCCTTTGCATTTGTTTCTCATTGAGGCAGAGGATCAGGCCTTGTCACCCAGTGTCTCCCAATCACTGGATGTGGGAACCCAGGAAGCCAGGAAGGAGCAGAACTTCAGGTGGTGCCTAGAGCAACTCTGGGAGAAGAATTTAGCTGTGAGTTTGCAGCACCCCAAATACTTTGGGCAGCCTTGATTCTGAGGGGATAGCACACCACTTCATGCACTACACTTAGGAAATGTGTGGAAAGAACGAATACATGAAAGGAGTCTGTCTTAATCAACTAGTGGCAACTAGTGGAATAAATATACTGTGTACTCTTGAAAAAATAGAAGAATTTTTTTTCCTCGGGAATTTGGAAATGTATTAGTTGATTATTAATGGATTAAATTTGTATTAAGAAAATAGATATTTGTTTGCTTTTACCAGGATAGGAAAGTTCCTCATATGATGAACATTGCTTGGCAATACATTTGACACTCCTGTAAGAGGGAGCGTGTATGTCTCTACAAAAGGCAATTTTATTTTGCTTTATAATCTGCCAAACTTTCTAAGGGATAAGAAGCGTATGAGAGACATATTTATTAGTCAGTATTTTCTGAGGGGATGTGACTTAAGTGTATCTTTTATCTTTTCTTATGAAGGTCACTGGGCCTGTCCTAGCTTTCTTAAATAGAACCAGTGCCTTGAGGTCCCAGTTTGCTTTGAGTGTTAGGTTTAGCTTTATTTCATATACTTTAGAAGTCAGTAGTCCTTGGTTCTTCATTCCTATAGTTTTGTTGATATAATCCTAGGATGTAGTTTGGTTGGTGTACGGCCCCTTTAAAATATCATCATCAACCAGAATTGCCATCCTGATTCCTCTCTCTCACAGAAGGAGGCAGAGGTAGCCCTTTGGGTTAAGACTCTGACCCCAGAAGCCATAGAACCTTTGACCTCAACCCACCCTGTGGAATTCAAGCCACTCTGGAGATTCTCAGAATGACTGAGCCTGTTAATGGACTCTGTCACTTTGTGAGGTGTTTCAAATTGTGGTCATTTAGAGCATTATTATAGAATTGTTAATTGACCTGTAAAACACAGACGCCATTTATCACTATAAATATAACAGGTGCTTCCCAGGCGACCTGCTGCATGTACTTTAGGGTCTCTAACAGAATAACAGAGCAGTATTTTTCAGGCTTAGCTGTCTTCACAAAGAACTGCAGAGACCCCAGCCTCCTTTAAATTCTTCCTTTGGGTTCATGGCAGAGGAGGTTGGAGAGAGAGATTCCAAGGCATCTTCAAAATTACTTTCTTTCTCTACATTCTACATGGTTGCCCAACTATCCATGGAAAATGCCACTGGTAGAGGATCCATGATAGCATAGTGCTCCTATTTATTTATTTTTCATCTTCATGGCGGGGAGTTTTCAATGTTTCATACCAATGGCCTCATCCATTCATTTGACAGACACTTAAATTGAACTTCTATTATATACTAAGCATTACTCTAGGTAGTAAGGTATACCTATAAACAAATAGATCAAGACCCTGTTCTCAGGGAACGTACAATCCAATGGGGGAAAAGAGATGTGCTGTGAATAAATTAGTACAAGTCAGGGAGGTGCTACAAAGGAGAGTAAAGCAAGAAAATGGGGTACAGAACAGTGATGGGGGTGAATGCTATTTAATACAGATAAGGTCATATTTGAGCAGAGATTTGAAGGAAGTGGGGGAGTGAGCTGTGTAGCTATCTGAAGAAATACCTTTCCAGGCAAAGAGCAAATTCGAAGGGGTACAAAAACAGCAATAAGGTTAAAGTACCTGAAACAGAATGACTGAGGGAGAGGAGCAGGAGGCAGTGAGGGCAGGTCACAGGGGACCTTATAGGCCATGAAATAACGTTGAGTCTTACTCTGAGTGAGGTATGAAGCATTGAAGGATTCTGAGCAGATGAATGAGATGATCTGACTGCTGTGTGGAGAATAGACTATAGCATGCAGGGAGCAAGAATGGAAGAAGGAAGGCCAGTTAGAGGACCACTGCAATTGTCAAAGGGAGGGAGGGTGATGGCCTATAATAGAATGATAGGGTGCACATGCTGAGAAGTGGTCACACCCTGAATATAGTTAGAAGGAAGGGCTAACAGAATTTGGTGATGGGTTGAATGTGAATGTGAGAGAAAGAGAATGACTCCAAGGATTTTGGCTTTAGCAATCAGTTAAAATAGAAAAGTCATTTACTGGGGGCAATGAAAGAGGATCAGGCTTGAATGGAAACACAAATATTCCATTTTGACATAAGGTATTGAGGAAGTGGTTGGAGATATGACCTTGGTGTTAAGAGAAGATGTTGGAGATGGAGATAGAAATTTGGGACACAGCATACAGAGAGTATTTCAAGCCAGGGTACTAAATGAAATCACCCACAGAGTGAGTGTAAGTAGAGAAGATGTGAGATCTAAGGATGAGGTTTGAAACCCTCCAATGTTTGGAGGCCAGAGAGACATAAAGAGTCTCATAAAGAGAGACATAAAGGCCAGAGTGACTACTAAAGTCTTCCTGGAAATAAAGCGAAGGAACTATTTGAAAAGGATTATTTAAAGTCAAATACTCTCATTGCATTAGGTCAGATGAAGACTTAGAAATGAGCATTGGTTTTGGCAATAGGAGTTCATTGGAGACCTTGTCATAAACAATCTTGGTAAATTGGGGTGAATTCAAGCCGAATTGGGGGCAATTCAAGAAATAATTGAAGAAGAGTGGAAATAACAAGTACATACAAGTCTTTTGGTAGGTTTGCTACAAAAGAGTACAGAGAGATGTAGCTAGAGGGGGAATGTGGGGTCTAGGGAAATTTTGTTTAAAAAAGTTATGGGTACAACTGAATGTTTGTCTAATAGTGCGATGATCTGGGAAAGCCAAAAAATTTAATGAAGTAGGAGGGAGATGATATAACCGTAGGAACGAGGCCCTTGAGCAGATGAGAGCGGGTGTATCCTGTGTGTAAGTGGAAGCTTTGGCCATTGCGGGGGCCTGAATGACTTAGTCAGTACAGTGAGAGAGAAGGCAGCATATGGGAGCAGATGCAGATAAGATGGCTCACTAAATTGTAGGAGCATGTGTAAGGTCTCTTCTGACTGCTTTTCTTGGTGGACCAAGAAATAAGATTAGAGCTAAGAATGAGGATGAGAAGTCCTGGAGATTCAAATAGAGGTTAGAAGGAATAAAATAGTTGTCTAAAAGAGTGGCAGAATAAATTAACAAAGAAAAAAAGTAAATTTGCCGCACAGCCAAAATCTCACTTGAGAATTTGATGGCAGAGGGAGACAGAGATTGATTGCCCATGGACTCTCAAAAGAAAATGAAGGGGAAAGAGATCCCACTACTTGCTATTTGTCTTTTTAAGTCTCTGAACCTTGTTCAAAGTGAATGGGACAGAAAAGAGTGTCATTTCATCTGAAGTCCCTTTTCTGTGACATCAAGTATTATACTACTCCTGTCATGGTCACATGCCCCAATTTGCTACTCCACCCAATTTCCAGTACAGGTGACGTGAGCCCAGAGAGGGTATGATTACTGAATAGTTCCTATAGCCCTGTGGCTGAAGGGGCTTAGTCCAGAGGCTGGCCTACCACCATCCTTCCCTTCCCTATGGCATTCAGTTATTTTCTTTATCCATTCCAGCCAAGACTTTTGTTCTTCAAGAAGCAGGAGCCCTTCCATTTTGCCTAGAACAGTCCTCGGCTCCATGTACACAGAAAAAATCTGACTGCCAGGACCACTGTCATCAATTTGCCCCACTGATTTGTTTTCCTAGTGTGTAGGTCCTATCATTCCCAGGAAATTTGAAGAATAAATAAAATGGATATTTATTTATATTGTTATGATAGAGATACACTTGCATTTACTTAAGGATAGACTTAGGAATGATAAGAAAGTCTCCCTTTCTTTTGAAAGCCTTTGTCTCACATAAGATTTGCGTTTAAAGCAGCAATAATATCCACATTCTATGAACTGAGTCATGGGTACAGCACTTGAAAATAACCTTTCTGAGGTTTGATACATGCTTTTCTCCCAAATTAACTGGAACATACCATTAAACTATGTGATCTTATAAAATTTTTGATTTCCCACAATGTCTTGACACAGTGTCCAGTAGAAAGTAATGCCAAATTGGAATTATAGAAACAACCTTTTGGTATTGTTCTGGAGTTAAAAATTCAAACTCAGAAAAGCATGGCTGTGATTTTTTTCAATTGTCCTTATTTGTTTTCTTACTATGCTCCCAGGGCAGCTAAACTCTTATGTGCATGTTTTCTTGTATGGCTTGGAATTCCAAATTTTCTTACCATATCAGATGTTTCTTGTGTTTATGCTATTCAAACTTTCTTTCCTGAAACCCAACCCTCTTCTAAATTGCATACTTTCCAAGTGTTAGAAGGATTGAAGTATATTCATTGTGGAAAATAATATGGTAGTTCCTTAAGGAATTAAAAATAGAACTACCATATGATCTAGCAATTCCACTTCTGGGTATATATCCAAAGGAAATAAAATCATTATCTCAAAAAGATGTCTGTAGCATTATTCACAATTGCCGAGGTATGGAAACAACCTAAGTGTCATTGATGGATGAATAAATTAAAAAACAAATGGAGATATACAAAGACTGTTCTTAAAGTATCTAGCCATGTGAAATGAAAAATAGAGACATTTATGGTTGGATTTTTTTTTCCAGACAGCCCTCATATATATGATGGAATATTATTCAACCTTAAAAAAGAAGAAAATCCTGTCATTTGCAACAATGTGGATGAACATGGAGGGCATTATGCTAAGTGAAATAAGCCAGACAGAGACAGACAAACACTGGATGGTACTGTATATGCAATCTGGGAGGAAAAGGTCAGACTCATAGAAAGTAGTGTCTGGGGCTCTGAGTTGGGGAGAGGAAATGGGGAGAAGTTGGTAAAGGTACACATTTTTTAGTTACTAGATGAGTAAGGTCTGAAGATCTAATGCATGACATCGTAAGGTGACTATATTCATAGTTGATAACATCGTATTGTGTAATTAAAAATTTCTAAGAGAGTAGAACTTAAATGCTCTCACACACACAAGCTAAATATATGAGGTGATGGATGTGTTAATTATTAATAGCTCAATGGTGGGAATTCTTGCACAATGTATATCAAATCATCACATTGTATACTGTAAATATCTTACAATTTTATTTGTTAATTATGCCTCAGTAAAGCTGTGGGTAAAGAAAGAAAAAGAAATGAACCTGAGCTTGCTGCAGGGTAGAGAAGAGCTCTGCTCTATTAATCAGTACAGATTGACTCACTTAAGCCAGATCTGGGCCTTGAATCTCCCACTGCTAATCCTCCATAGCAAGCTCTCTTTGAAATGACCATGGTTTCTGTGATTTGGTTTTGTTCAGAGATGAAGATAAAGGGGGCCTCTCTGGCCATTGCTGGAGAGGTCAGAAAAGCATATGGGAAGGGAAGAGGAGGGTGATGGATGACTCCACAGCACTGAGTTGGGCACTGATGAAAGGAGACTCCCTAGAGGTGTTGCCATTACTGTCTGAGGCCTGGGATTCTGACGTGTGTGTGTGTGTGTGTGTGTGTGTGTGTAGCTCTGCTTTCTCCACAGACTGTGGAACTAGGAAAACCATGTCTGTGCAGGCCAGAGACAAAGGCTTCTCAGCAGCAAAGAAAGCTCTTGAACTCTTCCAGCCACACTTAGGAGTATACTGGCATTATTCATGACAAATCTGCCTCCCAACAGTCAATGTTGAGAGGGAATGGTGAAAAGACAATAGTCCATTTAACAAAGCAGATGCTTTCAGCTCCTGTTTTAACCTCCTTCACATCTTGTCATCACTCCTTAAAGTGTAGAGTTTTCACAGATTGGAAAGGAATTGTCTGGAAGAAAGGCCTATCCTCGTGTGTATTGGGTACATAAAAACAGGTGGAGAAGAGGAATGGGGTCAGGAAGGGCACACAAGAGACAGTCCCAGCTCCTATACAAATCCGTTCAAAGGCTTTGCATTGTACTTAGTGTACAATCTAGCTTTTCTGTCACAGCTCATTCCTAGACCTGTCCAGCTCCTTCCTGGTCAGGCCCTTACAAATGTTCTCTCTAGAAGCAGAACCTTCCCATGATTTCCAAATATTGGCTAACATCTACCTAGTGCTGACTGTGTATCAGATACTGTGCTAAGTATCATAAATGATTATTTCATTTAGTTCTCATAGCTGTGAAGTAAAAATTATTATTTCATTTACAGAAGAAGAAACAAATTCTCAGAGAGGATAGGAAATCTCTCAAAGTTTCACATCTAATGGGCAGCTAAATCGGGATTTGATTCTAAGTCTGATTTCAGACCCTGTGTTCTATTTTATTTTCTCATTTATTTTTTATTAAAAATTTAAACTTTTTTCTTCCATTATATCTAAGTTTCATAAAGACAGGGACTGTGTTTTATTCAACACTCTTATCCAGGAACCTAGCAATTGGTCCCAGCTCCAATTGGTCCCACAATATAGCAAATATTTACTAAAATAATGAATAAAACATGAAATGAAGCATGGTTGCAGCCTCAGGATGCTTCAATATGGATGTGCTGATATTTTGTTATGGATCTTATTCTCAGAGAATGCAATGATCCACTGGCCTTGACAGGCCCCCCTACCTTCTTGTTTGAGGAGTAATTTAGAAGACAGATTGGAGAACAATTTCTCTACTCAGACCCAGAACCATATATCCAATTACCAACTTGACTTGATCACTTGAATACCTAATAGATTTCCCAAATTTAATATGGCTTAACTGGTCCTTCCTCATTCTTCTCTACCTTAGTCAATGGCCGTGACACCCATCCACCTGTGAAACTGCAGGAACCTGAGAAACATTCTTTATGCCTTTGGGATGTTATTCCTCACATCCAGTCCAATTGCAAGTCCTATTGACCAACCTCCTAGGTATATCTTTAGACTGTTCATATCTCCCACCATAATCCTGCCTTACTCAGAGGATCCCTGCTTTTTTATTAGTTATTTTTTTATTGTTAGTTTCAGGTATACAAAACAACATAGTGGTTAAACATTTACACACCTCACAAAGTGATAACCTCAACAAGTTCCTCTGACACCATACATACTTGTAGCTATTACAATACCATTGACTATGTTCTCTATGCTATACTTTACATCCTGGGTCTATATACGGGATCCAGCAGAAGTGATGCCCCTTTTAAAGTAGTTATGTTAATGTAGTTATGATATCATGTTGCAGAATTACATGCTTATGATTTTGTAAATAAAAAGTGTTATTTGTGCCTGACCCTGTATATACAGTAGACACTCAGTTAATTGGCACCCATGGGGATTGGTACATGCTGAATAAATGTAAGTAGACTCTCTGTTAACCAAACCTCTCAACCAGCTGGTTGCTTGAGAGTGCTGGTTGCTTGAGTTCTGGATAACAGAGAGTTTGCTGTTTATATATTTTTAACTTATAGTTGACATTCAATATTATCTTATATTAGATGTACAGAGCAATAGCTAGGCATTTATGTAATTTATGAAATGATCCCCTGATAAGTCTAGTACCCATCTGACACTATACATGTTTTTACAACATTATTAACTATATTCTCTAACTGCATTTCATACCCCATAACTATTTTGTAACTACCAATTTGTACTTCCTAATCCCTTCACTTTTCTCACCCATTCTCCTAAACCCCACTCCTACCTAGTAACCATCAGTTTGTTCACTGTATCTATGAATCTACTTCTGTTTTGTTTGTTCATTTATTCTGTTCTTTAGATTCCACATATAAATGAGATCATATGGTATTTGTCTGTCTCGGTCTGACTTCTTTCACTTAGCATAATAGTGGATCCTTGGTTTTGACTGTGGTTTCTGGATCTTTGTAGATTCTCACTGGCTCATAAATTTCTATGAGAAGAAAATGGTGTATCTTGTCAGGAAAGCATCACCAGTTAGGGCAGCACATAGCATGAGTGGCTGGGTTGGTTCATTTGAGCACAATATTGGTCAGTGTAGGCTGGAGAAAGTGATGGGCAGGGCTTAGTGATCAGAGCACCCCTCTGCTTCACCAAGGAAGATCACGCCTCAGCACCTTGGCCCTCAGATGGCATAGGTACTACTATTTTTCCCTTTCCTACCACTGCTGTGCATCTCCTCTTAGCTGGAGTCTCTTCAGAGACCCCAAGGTCCTGATGGTGACAATAGAATCTTTCCTACTTCTTCTCCTTCTTTCTTTCTGTCCATAGCTCAGCCTGCATACATCTTTCCCAAGGCACACAGGTAGATAAGACAGGACTCCTAGTCTCAAGAAGAGCTCCTAACAGAATTGAGAGGCATCTCTTCAGCTTTTCTCATATATGGTATTCGAAGTTTTGCTTTCTGTAGTTCTAGACACTTCTGGAATCTTGGTGAAGCCTGAACAATAGAGTAGTAAGAAACAGAGTCTTTGATACAAGGTAGGGAGTACAGAGAACAAAGACCACAAGATGGCGGCCAAAGGAAGAAGTGTTCATAAGCAGATAAGAGAATAAGATTAGGAGCAAGTATGAAGCAAACCTTGTATATTTAGCAATTTGCTTAAATGGCTGTATAGGAATATATGATTTTTTTCACTTTGAAGTACATGTTCCTTAAAGACAAGGGTCACATGGTGGCCATTTTATATTCTTCCCACCACTCCAGTGCTTCGTATAAGCTTATCAAATATAACATAATTGACACAGGCTCCACATGAAATATTCTAGGCACATCTCCATGCTAGCCCACCATCTGAGCTTCTGGGAGGATAGAAAATATTATCTATGTCAAAGTGGCTCCACGATTATGCAGAACTGGCATGGAGAGGATTATCAGAGTGAGAAATTTTGCAGTCAGGCTCTCTGGGGCCTCTTTGAAGTGGGTGTTTATTACACATTTTGCTGACTGCTTCCATAAATCCCAAGAGCGCCGGTAATTTTACATCAAAAAATAACAAGTGAAAATGAAGCAATTTGGCTGTGAGCACATCCTTGAATTTCTACTGGGTGCTTCTGATTATAATTTGGCTTTGAGTAAATTTTTACCACTTGCAATGTGGTATGAAGAAAAACATACCCTGATGCTTCAGAATACAACAAAACCATCTCCAAGTTCAGAGGGTGAGGAGAAGTCTCTGAAACAAGATTGGCCAGCACTCCTGCGAACACAAGGAGGAAACTTTTCATTCCCTAAGAACCATTGACCTCGACCCTCTTTTGGCCTCTGTAGTGCAAATAGTGGATTTGTGGAGGCAGTTGGAAGGTCATTAATTACAAACTGGTGCTCTTTCTATGTGAAGAGACCATGTTCAGATTCAAGACCCTGAAGTTTTGGATGAGGCTAGCTCTCAAACATTGTATTTTTTTTTCTATTGTTCTTTATTAATGATAATAAAAAAGACTTTGAAATAATGAGACCAATAAGAGCAGAGGCTTGGAATAATAATAGCTAACATTTATTGAGTGCTTGCTATTGCCAAGAACTATTTTATGAGCATTAAGTCATTTAGTCCTCACAACATCACTGTGCTTAGAGATGAGGAAGCTTAGAAATAGAAAAACGAACAAAGCCGACCAGGGCCACGTGCACAGCCAGGATTCCATCCCATGTCAGCCTGGTGCCAAAGCTGAGCTCGCTCATACATGAGTGATACCACTTCTTGGTCATGTCAAACTAATTGAAAAGCAAGGGAAACCAGGACCACAGGCTTTACATTTTGTGCTGAGCTCTGGTATTTAGGCCCCAGAAAAGTGAACCTAGTTAGAAAAATTAAAAATTAAAACAAAAGGCTGAAACTGAAGGGTCCACCCTGTGTCTTCCACTACTCCAAGGCCAGGCTGACAAAGCCAGTTTAGGGCAGTTTTAAGATTTTCCCTTTCCATGGCCAGATCTGTTTTAGATTGAATCTTCCAGCTGGTCCTGATTTGCAGAATGGTGTGCACTTTTCCAAACAAGCCATGCACTGGCATATCAGAATTCCATTCCAGCTAATGCTGGTTCAATCGTGCCACAGTTCTCATGGTTGGGGTATATGTTTCCCCCTTCTTCATTTTATTTTTTTTCTTTTTGTAAAAGTGGAGCATACCAGTTCATTCTAATTGTGGCATGTTGTAATATTTTTACATGCAATTTTCTCCTTCAGTTCATTGCTCCCTACAAAGAAGTTTGTGGGTATGATTATTGTATTATGCTTATAATTGAAAACAGCTGACTTCATGGATTTTTACATTTTACTTAGTTTTCCAGCTGCGTCTGACTTTGGCTTGTCATGTGAGGCATAAGGGGAGGTGGTTTGGAGGAGAAAGTGGGGGAAGGTGTCAAATCATGGATTTTGTAACCGACATCAATAGTAAACCAGCTCTGGAGAACAAAGTATAGGATTCTCTCAGTGCAACTCTTTCAGAGCCTGAGAAAGGTATCTGGAGAGCAATTTTCAAATATAAAAAGGGAGAGAGAAAAGTGTAAATGAACGTGTGGGTCATGATGCCACAGCCACCAATCTATTGAGTTCTTATTATATGCCAAGCACCGTGCTAGCCACTTTCTGTGAGTTACTTCATTTAATCCTCACAGCAACCCCATTTTGCAGATGAGACAACTGAAGCTAGGGACAGTAAGCATAAAACGGAAGTGAGGGGGGCTGGGATTCAAGCCTGAGGTTTTCTGAGGCTGGAGACCAGGCTTGTAAGCATTCATCCCATTCCCCCTGCCCCTGGACTTTCCTGCATATGTGAGGTGCCAGTTAGAGAACCATTCAAAGGCCCATTTAGAAGGGTGCCTTGGCCCTGCTCCACCTCCATGCTTTCCTGGAATTCCTAGTGAAAAGGTGAGTGTGAGCTTTGATGGAGACCCCTCCCTTATTCCGAGGAGAGATTTTATTATCAATCAGTTGGGGTTGTTAATTATTGTCAACCCTACCCCCATTACTTTTAATATTATGCTTCCCTGTACTCGTCCCTGAGAGCCCTGGGGGAATTAACAAGGGCACATGTCCTAGGGTTCTCCTATCTGAGAAGTATTACAGTCATTGAAGATGTGGGCCATGGTTGGCCTCCTCTGTGCTATTTGCTGAAGATTCTCAGTGAGTCATTGGGGATGACCTCTTGGTCCAGCTACTTGATCATGAGATGAATTTTCTGTGAATTCTTCAGGATTACAGTAGTTGCTATGGTCAGCTGTTTGTGTCCTTGCCACTCCACCCCACCAAATCCATGTGCTGGAATCCTAACACATGGGGCCTTTAAAAGATGATTAGGTCATGAGGGAGAAGCCCTCAGGGGTGGGAGTAGTGATGTTATCAAAAAGGCCCCACAGTGGCTAAGGGTCCCTAGCCTTTTCTTCCATGTGAGAATATGATGAAACAAGTTTGATACCAGGAAGACTGCATTTACCTGACCATGCTGGCACTCTAATCTCAGCCTTCCAGCCTCCAGATCTGCAAGCAGTCAATTTCTGCTGTTTATAAGCTATGAAGTCTGCGGTGTTGTAGTATAGATGCCTGAGGACTAAGACAGTATTAGAGAGCTCTAATTTGATGGCCTATCTTTTCTCAGACATGCTCTCTAGATGTCATTGACCAAGGAAGATGGGCCAGGATTTTACGTTGACTCAGCAGAACAAAAGAGTTGCTTTCCTTATTGGGCAGTCCTGTGTGAGTAAGCTCTGGGCAAGCTGGCTTACCAAAGTCCTGGCACCTGTGGCCTCCTCCTCTCACCCATGTCTCCCCTCTCTTGGTTGTTGGGCTTGCCTGTGTATAATGCTAGGACATCGTATATAATTTAGAAGAAGAACTTAAAACTTGGGAAGAAGCCTTTGCAATTTATGAGTTTTACTTTAGTTTTTGTTTCCTTTTGCTTTGCACCATGGCAATGATGCTGAAAATTGATGGGATTATTCTTGGCTAGAGTCTATCCTATAATTTCATATAATTATTCCAGATTCTGTGCAATAGAACTGAATTTTTGAAGTAAATGTATAGGGTTTACTGATTTGCAGTCTGAATTTCTTATAGAAAGAGACCTGAATGATTTTGATATTCTTTTCAGCTCTTTCATCATAGATTTGGCCACAGACTTACCGTATTTTCTTGATTTAATGTGATGCTTTCTGTCCCTTCACAAAATGCTTACATTTGCTTCTTTCTTTCTAGAAACAAAATTAAAACATCTTGATTTTTTTCCTTAGGAACAAATTATTCTTTAACATATAAGCATTGAGTCTGATGCCATTCATCAACGTGCCTTTTCTATTGGTGTGATATTTGCTGTCTTAGGGTTGGGGTCCTCTCCCTAAGGGAGATAATTCATCTCTTTCTGGGTTTAGTATGTTTGTATTCAGGTGGCTGCATGTTGTTTAGGCTGTGGAGTCACGGTCCAAAGGGCAAGGCTTTCCCCAGAAGTGAGTGTACCTGAGTATATAACATGTTTCTCATAAAAGTGAAAGGAAGAATTTTATTCATCAGAAATTATCCATGAAATTGTTGATGAAAAACAAAATGAAAGGAATTCCCAGGAGGCTGCATGCTTCCTTCTCAGGGCATTGAGGGAAAATTCGGTGACAGCAAGTTCTCTATCCAGGTGGCCAGGGAATGGGTCAGTCTTGGTGGTCACACCTGGCCAGGAAGCCAGGAAAAAGGCTCATAGGCAAGTGGAGAGATTGAACAGAGGACAGAATCATGATGAGGCAATGCCACAAGGAGACAGAACAGAAAAAAGTTTAGCAGCTATATGGAGTATAAAATTTGGGGGATAAGGACTAAGGCCTAAATAATTTCTGGAAAACTTTCTGTATAAAACTCCTGGATGACTTATTTAAAAAAGTCAACAACAAATATCTACAATATTGTCCAAAGTTTAGAGATTATATATACAGCAAATATCTTTAATGTTGTCCAAAGTTTATGAAGTCAGATTTGTGTTTCCCTTGAATATATCTCCCAGTTGAGACTGAGCCACATGGGGCCTTGGGAATTAGCTAGGTTAAATTACATATTACAAAATTTAAACATATTCTTTAGCAAAATATAAATACATTCATGTCAACCAATCAGAGTAGCGTAGATAGTTTGGAGCAGGATTGCTAGAAATATGCATAACTAGGCATAACCAGGAATTTTTTTCTGCCCATTAATTCTTGGGCATACTCACCTGAAATTTGAAGGGAGTTTAGTAAAGGACAATGAATATGGCTGTGGGCAGAGTCAAAGGAATCAAGGAGGAATACTGGTGCACCCAGGGAACTAGAAACAACAAGCAGCTGTTTTCTGGGACTGAAGGGAGGCGGGAAGTAACAGCATTTCTGGGGGCCATGGAGAGCTCAGGTTATGGAAGAGGAGGGGCCTGACGGGAGCTGCAGTCAGAGAAGGACTGGGCCAGAATCTTGGGGCTGAGCAGGAGCGAGCAGGGGAGAAATACCCTCATCTCTCTCTTTTCCCAGCTCCGGAGCTCCTGCTGTTGCCTTCCATTGGCCGAACTCTATAGGGCATTAGAGCTCAATGATCCTAGATGATACAATCTGTAAGCGTCAGTCTCCTGGGGACACCAGTAGCCAGAGAAGCACAGAGAATGGGCCTGGGCTGATGCACAGATGGAGAAGAACTGGCACCCTGCATCTCAGTAGTGAATTTTTACCCTTCCTGAAGAAAAGACACCCAATTTTGGAATCTTTCTTGATGTATCCAGGTTCTGTTCAGGGCCCTAAAACCCTTTGTAATTCTTAGCCATGCAAGGCTTTCCATTACCTTTAGTTTTTCTTCTAACACAATGGTAGTTTTCAAACCTTCTTTTTTCCCGCCTGTCTTAACACATGTGAATGACAGAAGACAGTGTCAGTACCTATCAGCACACCTCAGTAGAGCTGGAGTGCCAGGAAGGTGTGCTACTCTCTGGGAGAAGGAGACATGTTACCTGAGGGAAGGGAGAAGCGATCCCTCTGGGGTGAGGGGTGCCATTTGGAAAAGCCCTTCCAAATGATTCCGATAAGCCTCTGTGTTCCTCTGAATCACTGGGCTTTAACCAGGGGTCTCTGGATGACATGACACTTCTCATTCCAGTAGGCAGGGTAGAGCTTTTTACAGGTGGCAGTGGTAGAAATGCTTGAGAATTTGGATTCCAGAGGCTTGGCTTTGAATCTCATTCTGACTGTTTGATCTTGGACTGATCAGTTAATATCTCTGAGACTCAGTAAGTGAATCTGTAAAGTGGGCATAACTATATCTACCTTTCAGGGTTTTTGAGAAGAATAAGTTAAAATCTATTGAAGTGCTTTGTAAATAGGAAACTGTTCAGTAATTGTTATTTATATTGTCATTATTGTCATGATGTCTTCTCATATATAGGAAAAGCTGGTCTTTTGGTCCATGCAGCTTTCCTAAAACTGAAGACAAGATGTTACCAGTCTTTTATAACACTAACAACCTGACCAGAACTCTTCTCTTAATTCCAGACATTTCTGGTGTCCTTTGAGTTTTAACCCTTCATCTACAGGCACTTTCCTCCTTAGAAGGTGTAATCACTTTTTAATTTCAAACTTCAACATATATTTATGATAATACACTAAAAGTAAAACGGTCATGTTTGAAAGTGATGGTATTACAGGTGAATCTGCACTTCCAGTTACCCTTAATGATGTTAAATTACTTCTATACCTAACATGGTAAACGTTCATTTAAATCAAATATAGTAACTTTTTCTTTGTAATTTATTTCATTTTAAAAGCATTATAAACATATATTTATTGTAAAAACTTGGAAATTTCAGAAACATTGTACCTTTTGCTTTCTTCAAAAAACAACATTTAATCTTTTAAGGCTATTTGAATTCATTTCCTACATGCCCTATGTATATATATTTGACTAGTTGTGAAAAATCCATCTCATTTTTCTGTTATGTTAGAACATGAGTATTCCATATTGTTGCTAGAGATTTTTCATAAACAATTTTAATGGCTAGATAATAGTCTATAAAATGAATATAATGTTAACATTAGACATGTAGGTGACTTGTTTCTACTGGATTTTAATATGTATTAAATTGAATTGAATAAGGCCAAGAGGATTTCAAAAAGGAAAGAGGAACTTCTTTCCACCTACTCACAACTTCCTCTGTTTTACATGGATCTTTTCTATTTCTCATTAAAATTTAACTAACTTGTTTTACAATCAGCTCTTGGAAACTGGCAGTGATAGATAGAACGCTTTCACTCCTATTACATAGGCAAAGCTGTAGCACCACTCTGGCATGGGCAGTGAGTCAGAGGTATGTGATATTTTTTGAACTTCCCAAGAGAAATGTGAATTTTCAAAAGTCTGGGCTTAACAGCTGTTTCTGTTATACACATATACATACATGCTCACAAATGTTGAATATTGGGATTCTAGATGGCTTATTTTCATTTGAAGAAAATTTTCTCTTACCCAAGATGTCTCAAATACTGCTGTGAATTCCAAGAATCATGAAAAGTTAGGAAGGTTACAGATTATCTATGTAAGATCTTTAACATATGACATGCCTGCCATGTTTGTTTGTTTTTTTTTCCATTCTAACTAAGCACATGGCACACATTACTAATCAATCACTCTTTCCTGAAACAGCTTCCCAAGACAGAACAGTCACAGCAATCTCTCACAAATAGTTCAAGAGAACAAATCTACTTACCATCAAGAGCTCATTGAATCCCTTTGTTTCACAGATTTGGAAATGCAGCATTTTAGATTCTGTGAAGAAAAAAAGAGTGTGTCTGCTTGACTTGTTAAGTACCTGTAGTGGTTTACATTATAAAAGAATTCCCAGGTTGAAACACATTCAAGTTTGAAGACACACTGATCTAGAACATAGGATCAAAGATACACAGGTAAGAACAGATCCAGAGAAAGGCTGTCTGGTAGCCATGGGCAGGACCCCTGGGAATCAGTACCTTGGAGAGGGCATCACATGTGATAAACTGATCCTCTGTTTCACAGGTCCAAAAACTTAATTTTGTTCATCATGTGGAGATGACCAGCCTGCAGGATGCAGTCTTGCTTATGAAACTTAGGAGACATTGATGTGCAAGCCAGAACTCCTATGTATTAAATTATAGTATGAACATCTGTCAGAATAATTCCTTGTAGTCATAAATAGTTTAAGGGGTCTTCCTCCTAGTCAGTACCTCCAAGCAGGTACCTAAGTTAGGGTCTAAATGTCTCTTGACATATAACACAGAGTAATAGCAAAAAGAGTGGGAATTCTTGATTGAGGGATGGTTTCTTCAAGTTAGAGTTCTTTCTCCTTCAAGAGAACTTGATAAACATGAAGGAATTCTTTCCATTGCATTGCCTTTAACAACTTTTCACCAAAGCCATCCTTGTCCCATGTTAGTTAAGTCTCAGTGAGTTTTCTTGCCTATCAAATATATTTCATCTATCTTCCTGAAGATATTTGCTGATTTCCCCACTTTCAAGTACAATATAATTGTAAGCTATTCAGAGGGTATCTGTTTCTATAGCTATTTAAGCTCTGTATTTTGATTCTTACTGGCTTCATTCTCCAAGGAGGCCTTTTCCCAACTTTATAAATTCTAGGATCTTTTTACTGTGGCTCTCAACAATGACTATTTTAGTCAAATCTTGGCTCCCCAGCTGATTTGGGGCAAACTGTTTAGCCTATAAGTATTTCAGTCACCTTTTTGAAAAGCAGTAGTGAATGAGTTGGAAGGATTTACAAAAAAGAGTCAGTACTTTAACTGTAAGTGTACTTGGAGAGAACAGAGTCAAGAAGTTCTTTAAATTCAAGATGTTATTCTCTGCCAGATGGGAAAATGCACAGTCTTATGGTCATGAAGGGCTCCATTGGGTCTACGTGATGCTGTTAACTTCACTTAAAGCCAAACTTCTTGGTTTGCCAAGAGTAGCTACTACAGACTAAAATGCTAAAGAGCAATTGGGGATACTATAAATTTGCTTGACATGCATCATTTCCAAACATTTTCTAGCCCTGAGAAAAGGGGAACATTCTACTTTTCCAACAAGTGGGAATGGGAAGATATGTTCTTGGAGAGGTGCGTATATTTATAGTACATCTATTTCCATAATCAAATGACAGCTTTTACTATTTTATATTATTGGATAATAAAAAGCCCTTAATGCTTTGCACTTCTTTTTCTCTGGATACTTCTGGAACAGTTTCACACCAACTACTCATGACATGAGGAAATCCATGATGTGGGAGTTCTTACTGAATTTCCACATGGTCTCAAATCAGATCCAAAACCTAAGAAGGAAACCAATAATTAATCGGTGATTATATAACATTAACCAAGTGTCTTTCCTTAATCAAGGCAGAATTTATATTTCCTCAGGGCTCAATTTTATTAGCAGTGCTTTCATATTCAGCAAGGTGGAGACATGGATTACTTAGTCAGTGTTTTAGAACTATGAATACTAAAATGCAGACATAGCCCAGGGCCAGGAAGGGAGTTTGCTTTATGAATTGTGATAATTAAGTTTGTGAACTTTTCCTAGAAAAGTGCTACATACCTCATTGCTGAATATCACTGCAGTCACCTTCGAAGTACTCTCTTTGGGAAGATATGCACTGATGCCAGTGCCTAGTCCACCCTCCAAAGCAATTTTGGAACTCTTTTTCTGGAGTGGCCATCAGAGTTGTCATCATATGACCCTTGATGTCCTGAATATCATCAAAATGTCTTCCTTGCAATATTTCCTTTACTTTGGGTAAAGAAAGTCATTGGGGGCCAGATCAGGTGAGTAGGGAGGGTGTTCCAATACAGTTATTTGTGTACTGGCTACAAATTCATTTACATATGGTGCTGTGTGAGCTGGTGTATTGTTGTGATGCAAGAGCCATGAGTTGTTCAGGTAGTTTTTGTCTAACTTTTTCATGAAGCCTTTTCAGCACTTTCAAATGGTAAACTTGGATGACTGTCCAGATGACACAAATTTATAATGAACAATATCTCTGATATCAAAAAAGGTTAGCAATATTGTTTTGAGTCTTAATTTAGACTGACAGAACTTTTTTGGTTGTGGAGAATAGACTGACTTCCATTGTGCACTTTGATGCTTTGTTTCAAGGTTGTATTGGTACACCCATGTTTCGTCACCAGTGATAAAACAACCCAAAGCATTGACTTGCCTCTCCAAAATGTCTTTTTGCAAACTTGGACTCTCCTTTGTTTTTGTTCACCAGTGAGCTCATTCAGGATCATTTTTGCACACACCTTTCTTATGCCAAGATTTTCAGTTAAGATCTTCCTAACTGTTTCTCTATCAATGTTTACTTGATTTGCTATACTTTGCACAGTCGGCCAAAAATTCAATGAATTTTTGCAATGTTTTAGTCAGTTCTGCTCTTTACTGGCCACCCTGACCTCTCTTCATCAGTGACGCTTTCTCTCCCCTCAGAAAAACATTTACTCCATTTGTACACTGCCATTTTCTTCATGGAATTATCCCCATAAACTTGGACTAACATGTTGATTTCACTTCCACTCTTGCCAAGTTTAACATGAAATTTAATGTTTGTTCAATGCTTTAATTCAAGCTCCAACATTCTTGTGACAGCACACAAAAACAATTAACAGCAACAAAATAAATGAATGCCACTCAACAGGACACTTCCACATGTTGACACTAATACAGTTGTGAGACACAGTTACAACAAGGTTATAAAACCTTACCAAGTTGTTTGTACAGTGCTGCCAACATAAGCGCACAGTGGCAAATTTGTGAATTTAATTGTCAGACCTCGTATACCTAGTCACTGGGTTCAGTCACATGTGAAACTCAAGTGATACCATACAACAAGGACTTTGCAAAGGTAGAAATACTAAATAAATGCAAGGGGATTTGCAGTTAAATAAATGTTTCTATACCTTCAGTTTCCACTGAGCTGCTCAGGAGCCAGTGAATTCCTTTTCTTAAGCTACTTTAGGAAATACATTATCTGAAGACATTGCTTGTGATCACTATATGTAGAGTAGAGGTGTTTCCCTTCACTATACTCAGCACATTTCCTTTTTCATCACTGAGGGAACAGTTCTAGAACCTGATGTTAGATCTGTGCTTTAACATCCTCTTCAAAGTAATGATGTTCTTCCTCTCCCCTGTCATCTTGTCTCTTGCTATGAAATTTCTACCTATTTTTAAGTTTGAACTCAAGTCTGGGATTCTCCATAAAGTCTAATTTCTCCTTAAATTTTCTTTTATTTCTTATAGTCCTTTCAGCTCTTACTGTCTAGTCTAAGCATGGTTACATGCTTTTTTATCTTACTTTTGAAATGGTTTCACGAGCATAAGGCTTTTCAACAAAAGTAAATATTAGTCAAAAACAAAAGTTTCTAATCCCTTTTTAAATGTTCTCTTGTTTCCATTGTGTTTTTATTGTAACTGTAGAAACTATATTTTGTGATTAAGATAATGAGACATGTATTGAACTCAAAACTTTTCAGTGAGGAAGAATATTTGAAATCTGGGTTATCCTGGAAAATCCAGGCTATGTTGTTTCTGTGTTTATGGTGCCACTTGTACTCCCATTATAGACAAAGATCTGTCTCCCCTGCTAGATTTTTAGCAAACTGAGTTTAATAAAATAATATTTATCTTTGCATTGCTTATGTACACCATTGTCAGTGTTGTCATTCATCGTTAGCATTTATTTGGTGCTTCTTCTGGGCCAGACACAGAACTTTTCTCTCAAACCTTATCTTCATAAGACAATAATGTTCACTTATAATCTTCATCTTAAGAATAAAATCTCACTAATGCATAGAGTATGTGCACAAATAATTTTGGAATAATGAATAAATCTATGCTGAAATGATTGATAACCAAGACATAGAAGTATTCTTGTACCAATTAGAAAAACAATCTTAGAGTCTCAAGATCATTTCCTTTTTTGAGGTAGGTTAGGGAATGTGAGGATATGAATTCTCATTTTGATTCTTTAATTATTTACATAGTGTATGACATTTTTGTGGCACTTTTTTGGAAATAGCTATTAATTAGTACATGTTCAAGGATACTTCAGTGTTAGAAACTATCAACTTTCCTGGATTAAATTGAGAGATTTGAGAAGGAACTAGTGGGAGAAATGGAAGAGAAGAAAAGAGACTAATAAGAATCAAGTGGTTGTGGAAATATTTATGCTATATATATTTAAACATATCTTTTACCTATAGGATTCTGGATTCATTTAGTGAAATATAAACATGACAAGTAAATTAAATCTTGAGATTGCAAATTGAAATTCCATAGAAAAGAGAAGGAAGAAAGAAGTTTAGAAAGAGTTGATCTTTTCATGTCTTTCACAAGTAGAAATTATTTGATAGATGAGTATTTCAGGAGAATAGAATTTATAAATAATTTAGTTTTATAGATATGATTGCCAATTGGTAAATTATTTTCCTGGGAAGAAAAAAAAGTAGATGACATATTCCAAAATTATAGAAGCCTCAAACTGTGTAATTCTTATTAAATATCCCTTGAGATTACTAAATATAGAAAAAAATAAGTTTTGCAGCAAAATCCTATTACATATAGTATGCTCAAAATGCTACATGAGCAAGGATTTGTAAAATGTTTTTATGACCTTCTGACAGTTGATCCAATCAGAAATCTCTCCTTTCATGGTACAACCTGGAGATCCATTGTCGATTATGATTAAATCTCCACTGGATGAAAGTAATGTTAACGAAGGAGAGGATGTTATTCCCTGCTCAGTGAAAAGAAACTAGTCCTCAGTCATAGGGGGACACTTGTGAATTACTGCATAAAACTGAGGATAAAGAATTCAGTGGCTTTCCTTGAGATTGTTCTTCATCTGAGATCAGCTCAGTTTTGCTTGATTACTTTCAGTTTGAGGGTGTGAATTAGTTTTCTCAATTCAGGCTCTATGAGGAGAACCCAGTTTCGTGCTTTTTCATCCCTCCAGGGCTCAAATTTCTTACCAGGTTTGGGCTCATCAGGGCCTTCCTTCAGAGTTCTGATGATGTGAGTTCTGAAGTGCAGCCCTTGTAGTCCAGTTACACATTAAGAGTTAGTATTTGTTGTTGAAATTAAAGTGATTTAGTTGTTGAGTTTTAATGTTTTCTCAGTTGGCTCAAGCCCATGGCTTGGGCTATAGAGGATGAGAACAGACCTTTGCAGGGTTTAGCCAGCACTGAACTGGCTTTTGACAAATCATGAGCTGCTCAATTGCTTAATAGATGTTTAAAAAAAGTCCCAGCCACTTCTGCTTGGCTGGCATTGCCGTTGACTACGGCAGGCAAGTCATTCACTGGGTGTTGTTTTTCTAAGGAGCAAACACAATATAAGAAAGTAAAGAGCATTAATACCAATCTGGAGAGCATATGGAGAATGAAAACTAAGGTGACTGTGTAGTTTGGCTGCTAAGAAAATAGATGGCTGTTTTAAGAACACAGATTAAAAGATTACTTATATTTGGTGGTGTAACTGACTGAGATTACAGAATAATTGAGAATAATCTTTTCTTTGGCTGGAAATTTGTGAGATTAAACTCTGGAAAAGGGCATGAGAAAATAACAATGTGCCCAGCAGGAAAATACCAATTATACTTTAAGAAGGTCCTAGGATATGAACGTCTCTAATATATCATGTAATATATCATGTAATACCCCGGTTAGGAATGACACCTCTGGAAACAAATGATTGGATTTAAGCCTGGATCTGCCACTGAACGAGGGTGATTTACTTTTCCTGTAGTCTGTGCTGAAGTTTTCTCATCTTCAATATGAGGATATTATAGTTATAGAAACTAAATGGGATAGTGCATGCAAATGCTTTTTTAGTACAGTGTCCAGCACACAGTAAGGGCTCAGCAGGGCATTTCCCCTTCAGTTCCTACAAACTGTTCATCAGTAAGTTCTGTCCGTTCTACCTCCAAATCTTCTTGAATTCAGCTACTTTTCTTCATTTCCAATGTCATCTTTCTATAGGAATTGTCCCCACCTAGTCTCCTTCTTCCATCCTTGCTTCCTTGGTGAAGGCCAGCACACATTGGCTTTCTCCATTTCTTCTTTCTATAGCCTAAGTTTTGGGGAGAATTTTAGATTTTCTTTCACATTACTTTTATTTTTTTTCAGGCTCAATTTCTTGCTTTTCAAAGTTTTCTTTCTGGTCTATTTTGCCTATATTCAATATTCCTAGCAGAAGTCCTAGAAATTTTTGTTGGCAGGTTCTTTTTAAGTTAATACATCAATTCGGAGAGGGCTTTGTGCTTATTTAATCATGTTTGAAGAATAGTTAACATGCCAAACTGCCTTGAGAAACTAATTGAAATCACAATAGGCACCAAGAAAATAAGAACTGGGCCAAAATAATACCAGGGGAAAGAGTCCCTGATCTTCAGCTAAGTGACAAGAGAAATTAGCAACAGATGTTTAGAAGGCGCACGAATCTCTTCTAGAGTGATCATTTCAATTATTCTCAGTATTCTTCAGGGTCCCACAGCTTCTTTATGGCCATTGCTTCCAAGTACCTGTTCTCAGGGGTGCTGTTCAAATGATTAACCAACTGGTACAGCTTGGACATCGATGGGTCAAGAGAGATCAGAGTGAATGCAGCTTTAATGCAGAGTACTGGACTAGATTTACCATTTTAGTTACTGGATGGTGGGAAGATCAAAGATCCAGAGAGAAGGGCCAGTGTAGCTGGGGTGCTGGGGCCACAGCAGTGCAGTGGGAACTTGGTGCAGTAGCTACTTACCAAGAAATATAAAAGTATTTCAATATTTAGGCAACCCATATGACTTGTACTAGTTTGTATCAGCTGGATTTCAGTCCTACACGTTCTACCATAGCCTGTGAAACTGCATCTATCTTGTTGTCTAGGACCACGATTGCAGTTGATCTTCCAGATACGGTTGGCACTGGAGGCCATAGCTTGTGTTTGTCTCATCACAATACTCTTTGTCATATTAAGATGGACACAAAATTTTGGGAAGTGTCGAGCCAAATAGAAAGAGCTACTGTTTTAGAAGGAAGGGCTACTGGGGAAAATGGGTCAAGGGGGGTAAGCTTTGGCTATCAATCACTCATCCCAGCAGAGATTTCAGCAGAAATTTAGTTAAGTCAGTTTCTGTAGTGATTGCAGAGCTCTTAGGCACAGTGCAGACTACATCAGGGTGTAGATACAAGCCAGCTGCTTTTGATAAATGATTCTACATGGCTGAGTGTTCTACAGAAAGAAACCTTTAGTACTGTGAGCATGCACGGATGATGTCATGAGCCCTTGAAATGGATGAAGGCTAATGGATCAAGAGTGAGCCTCATGCGCAAAAAAAAAAAAAAAAAAAGGCTTCACCGAGTGAGAACTCAGTGATGGAGTTACTCCTTTACACAAGGGATCCAGAAGTCTTTCTTTTCCTCAAGGCCTAGTTCAATATACTGCTCCAGTTTATTTAGCTTTAACTGGAAAACACTCCATCTTCTTAGACTTTTATTGCTGAATAGATTTGATGCACATAAGTGTTTTCTTAATCTAAATTTTCTAAGGTGTGTAATTGCTCTAGGGGTTGTTAAATTATAGCAAGAGATTAAGGAGATTGACTGGTAAATCCTAACCACTTGTAACCCTTGGCAATTCTTATGATCTCTACTAATATCAGATTGTGTATAATTGAATCTGGATGGAAGATTTGACTTGGATGGGTGGGTCTCAATATTTAACCTTTCAAATGAGTAGCAAGATTTACAGGTGGATTTGTTCCACAAAGTAGCTAATAAATGATGTATATGATTGCCAAAGTGGACCAAAGCCTAGAAAGATTTGGTGAATGTAGCTTATGCTGTTAGAAAAGTTAGAAATGCTGTTAGAAATTGGGTAGTTTTTTGGTGTTCAATTTTATTGTAGTAGAACAGATTCCAGGAGATAATTTAAGAGTTGTGGTCATCTCCCCGTTTTAAGAAACACATCATACTAACTTCTACCTGACTTTGTTTATCTGAAGTTAGAAAGGGCTAACTTAAATAAATGATGATAATAGATGAATCAGTCAAGAGACTAAATAAAGAGGAAAGAATGACAATACCAGGTCTTAACATAAATTGCCTGAATAGTTATACAAATAATAAGCTTGATAAAATTTGTTGAAAACAAACCAAGTTAAATAATCCACTGAAGAGTTCTCTTCAGTCTGTACCCATGAACAGCAACTTAGATTTTGGGAGACATGGTAAAATAGTAGTTTGGACTAGTGCCCAGGGTTCCTCAAGATAAGGTGAAATGAGACTGTGTGTCTTGGACCAGAGCCATTTCCACAAGAAGATGTGAAGCCAAGGCAGAGAGTCTTGGAAGGACCCTTATAATAAAACCCCTCTTTACATATGTTTTAGCAATACCTGGATTCTAGAAAGAAAGTGGATTCCAAGCTCTTTACCCTATATAAGGTTTAATCAAGATGCACTGGGGCACAAACCTCCTGTGGCTTCTCAGATTTCCACAAGTGTCTCATCCTCATGGTTGTTCCTTAATTTGAAACTTGGATGAAGCACTG
Source organism: Lyroderma lyra (assembly GCA_004026885.1). Lineage (NCBI taxonomy): Eukaryota > Metazoa > Chordata > Mammalia > Chiroptera > Megadermatidae > Lyroderma > Lyroderma lyra. The sequence continues at coordinate 65,099 of PVJL010005247.1, read as the reverse complement.
CTCTGCAGGTCTCTGATCTAGCTCATTGAGGGAATCCTGAAGGGCTGGATGATGCCATCAAGAAATGAGTGGGTATTAGCTCCCCCTTGACCAGTTCAAAATAAGAGATGAGAAGCGGCTGGGCAGATGAACTCCCCCTCCATGCTGTCATTCATGGGCTGCTCTGAGGTACACATTCCTCCTTGAAGCCCTTTTGGAGAAGTTCCATGTGCACATGATTGCTGAATGACCTGCTGGCTGTCTTCCTGAGTCACGTGTGGGAGTGGAGGGGGGGAGGGGAGGTAGCAAAGTGCATCATATTGCAATATATTGTTCTTGACTCATTTTCTTCTTCCCCTTACTGCTCTGGGCTTGCATCTCCTAAATAAAGTGTTAGCACCTTAAATCCTTATCTCAGGCTCTGCTTTCTAGAGTGTCTGAGCTTTGGATACTAGACTAATCATTAAATATTCAACCAGCTCATTAGCAGATAGGCCTAATTAATATATGACATACTTGCAGTTTTTCCTAAGGTCAGGTTGAAAATTGATTTAAGTTTTTCTTTTTAATATTCATAGTTTAAATTTGTGCAATTGCAATCAATACCAGCCCTTTTCACCTGGAGTTTGAGAAAATTAAGTCCTAATACCCTAAGGTGCTCATTGCATATAATGAATTACCTCTTCTATGCATTTAGAATGTATTGTCTTTGGGAGAATTGAGAAAATAGCTACTCAAATAAAATTTTTTATGCAATTTTCTTTTTCTATTATTAAATTTATTGGGGTAACATTGGTTAGTAAAAATTACATAGGTTCCAGGTGTACAATTCTACAGTGCATCATTATGTGTTGCATTATGTGTTCACCATCCAGGGTCAGTTCTCTTTCCATCACCATATATTTGACTCCCCCTCCCTTCTCTCCCACTCCCTTCCTCCTCACACTCAAGTAACCCTAAACTATTGACTATGTCCAGAGTTTTTGTTTCTTTGTTGCTTTCAGTTTTATATTCCACATATGAGTGAAGTCATGGTTCTTGGTTTTTTCTATCTGGCTTATTTTGCTTAGCATGATGATCTCAAGGTCCATCCATTTTGTCACAAATGGCAGTATTTCATCTTTTCTTATAGCTGAGTGATACGCCATTATGTATATGTACCACAACTTCTTTATTCAGTCATCTGTTGCAGGGCACTTTGGTTGTTTCTATGTTTTGGCCACTGTGAACAATTGTTTTGGTTATTGATGCTTTGTAGTATAAATTGTAGTAAGGGAGCATGATACCACCAACCTTATTCCTTTTTTGTATTATTGCGTTGGCAATTAGAAAACTTTTGTAGCTCCATACAAATCTGATAATTTTTAAATCTATTTCATGAAAGTATGTTTCTGGGATTTTGATAGGAATTGCATTAAATCTGTAAATTGCTTTAGGTAATATGGCCATTTAAAAATCTTAAGTCTTTCTATTCGTGAACACAGAGTATCTTTCCATTTCCTTGTGTCCTCTTCAATTTCTTTCAAAAGTGTCTTCTAGTTTTCTGTGTATAAGTCTGTCACGTTCTTTGTTAAGTTAATTCCCAGGTATTTCATTCTTTTTGTTGCAATAGCAAAAGGGATTGACTCTCTCATTTCTTTTTCTGAAGATTTGTTGTTTGTATATAGGAATGCTGTTGATTTTTGTATCTTGATTTTGTATCCTGCAAATTTGCTGTATTCGTTTATTGCTTCTAATAGTTTCCTGGTGGAGTCTTTGGAGTTTTCTATATAAAAGATCATGTAATCTGCAAATAGTGACAATTTGACCTCTTCTCTCCCAATTTGGACATCTTTTATTTCTTTCTCTTGTCTGATTGCTCTGTCTAGAATTTCCAGTACTATATTGAATAGTAGTGGTGGCAGGAGGTATCCCTGTCTTGTTCCTGATTTTAGGAGAATGGGCTTCAGCTTTTCCCCATTCAGTATGATATTAGCGGAGTGTTTGTCATATATGGCCTTTATTGTGTTGAGATATTTTCCTTCTACACCCATTTTATTCAGTGTTTTGATCATAAATGGATGTTGTACCTTCTTGGATGCTTTTTCTGCATCAATTGATATGATCATATGGTTTTTATCTTTTATTTTGTTTGTGTGGTGTATCACATTGATTGATTTTCATATGTTGAACCAACTTTGTGCTCCTTGGATTAATTGGACTTGATTATGGTGTATCATCTTTTTGATGCATTACTGTATTCTATTTGCTAATATTTTGTTTAGAATTTTTGCATCTGTGTTCATCAGAGATATTGGTCTATAGTTTTCTTTTTTTGTGTTGCCTTAACCAGGTTTGGTACTAGGATAATGTTGGACTCATAGAATGAGTTAGGAAATATTGCCTCATCTTGAATTTTTTGGAAGAGTTTGAGAAGGATAGGCATTAATTCTTCTTTGAATGCTTGGTAAAATTCATTGGTGAGACTGGTCTGGGGGTTGTGCGTCTAGGGAGGTTTTGGATAATCATTTCAATTTCTTTATTATTGATTGGTCTATTTATATTATTCAGTTCTTCTTGGTTCAGTCTAGGTAGACTATAAGTTTCTAGGAACTTGTCTATTTCTTCTAGGTTGTTAAATTTAGTGGCATAAAGTCCTTCATAATATTTTTGTATAATCCTTCGTATTTCTGTAGTATCAGTGGTAATTTCTCTACTTTCATTTCTAATTTTGAGTATTTGTGTTATTTCCTTTCATCCTTTGGATAGTCTAGTGAGGGGTTTGTCAATTTCGTTGATTTTTCTCAAAGAACCAGCTCTTTGTTGCATAAATTTTCTCTATTGTCTTTCTGTTCTGAATGTTGCTTAGCTCAGCTTTAATTTTTATTATTTTTTTTCTTCTGCTGACTTTGGGTTTTTCTGTTCTTCTTTTTCCAGTTTGTTAAGATGGGATGTTAGGATGTTTACTTGTGATTTTTCTTGTTTCTTAAGATAGGTCTGTAATGATATAAATTTCCCTCTTATTACTGCTTTTGCTGTGTCCCAATAATTCTAATATGTTGTATTTTCATTGTCATTAGTTTCTATGTATTTTTAAATACCATCTTTTATTTGTTCTTTGATTCAGTTTTTAGTAAGATGTTGTTTAATCTCCATGTATATGTGATTGTTTCTGCTTTCTTTTTACAGTTGATCTCCAATTTCAGAGTTTTGTGGTCTGAGAATACACTTGATATAATTCAATCTTCTTGAATTTGAGGCTACTTTTGTGTCCCAGCATGTGATCTATCCTTGAGAATGTTCCATGTGCATTAGAAAAGAAGGTATAGTCTTTTTTGCTGGATGAAATGTTCTGTAAATGTCAATTATGTCCAATTGCTGTAATGTGTCATTTAAAGCTGATATTTCCTTATTTATTTTCTGTTTGGATAATCTGTCCATGGCTGTTAAGGGGGTGTTTAGGTCTCCTACTATGATTGTGCTTTTGTCAGTTTCTCTTTTCAGATCTGTTAGTAGTTGCTTTGTATATTTTGGTGCTTCCTGATTGGGAGCATATATATTAATTAGTGTTAAGTCTTCTTATTGTTGTATTGTCCCTTTTATCACTATGTAATGTCCATCTTTGTCTCTTGTTATCTTTTTTAACTAGAAGTTTGTTTTGTCAGATATCCGTATGGTAACTACTGCTTTTCTCTGGTTATCATTTGCTTGGAGTATTGTTTTCCATCCTTTCACTCTGAGTCTGTTTGTCCTTATGGCTAAGGTGTGTCTCTTGGAAACAGCATATGGATGGGTTTTGTTGTTTAATTCAGTCTTCTACTCTTTGTCTTTTTATTGGTGAGTTCAGTCCATTCACATTTAGAGTGATGATTGATGTATGATATATGATAATTTCCTATGGCCATTACTTCTTCCTTTTTAAAATTTTTGTTTCTTTTTTGTTGTCCCAACTCTATTCCGTTTATTCTGATGTTTTGTTTCAGGTTGAAGAGCCTCCTTCAGTATTTCTTGAAATGCCAGCCTTATGCTGGTGAATTCCTTCAGTTTCTGTATGTCTGAGAAGATCTTTATTTCTCCTTCATATCTAAAGGATAATTCTGCTGAATAATTTAATCTTGGCTGGAAGTATCTCTCTTTTAATATTTTGAATATTTGATTCCACTCTCTCCTGGCTTGTAGAATTTCTGCTGAGAAGTCTGGTGCCAGCCTGATGGGTTTTCCTCTAAAGGTTATGGTTTTATGTTTTTTTTTGGGGGGGGGGCAGTGAGGGGGGTCCCTGGCTGGGAATCAAACCCAGGCCGTGGTGTTGAGAGAGCTGAAGCCTAGCAACTACACCACCAAGGAACACCTAAAGTTTATGGTTCTTTTTTCCCTGGCTTTTTTCCCTTGAGAATTGTCTCTTTGTCTTTAGTTTTTCACATCTTCAGTACTATGTGTTTTGAAGAAGATCTGCTAGGATCCAGGTATCTAGGGAACCTATTTTCTTCTTGAATTTGGGGTTCCAGATTTTTCCATAGGTTTGGAAAGTTCTCGTCTACTATTTGTTTGAGTATGCTTTCTGTAGAGTTCTCTGCTCCTTCTTCCAATCCTATTATCCTACTACTGTTTTTCCTCATGGAGTCAGATAGTTCTTGCAGAGTTCTTTCAATCCTTTTGATTCTATACTCCCTACCTATCCTTTTCTTTCTGAGTTCTTTCCATGTTCCAATCTTCAATATCAATAATTCTTTCTTCCATCTGATTGACCCTATTTCCTATGGCAGTTATTTCATTTCTCACTTCTTTTATTGTATTATGTTTCTCTTGAATTTCCATCTTGTTCTTCCTTATAGTTTGAATTTCTTTGGTAAAATGTTCCTTTTGTTCATGGATTTCCTTTCTGAGATCATTCATCTTAGCTATGGTGTTTTGCCAGTATGTTTTCATTTCTCTGAGAACCTTTAGAACTGCTACCTTATATTCTCTATCATTTAGTTCATAAATTTCTAGATCTATAAAATCCTTTTCTGGAGATTTTTCATCTTCTTTCTGAGCAGCTTTAAATCCTAAGGAACTCACATTGTCTGTTGTGTTCTTTGGCATAAGGGCTTTATTTCCAGCAGAGCCCAAGAGATCTCTTTCTTTTTCTGATTAGTATTTTTGTGGTATCTTGCTGTAGAGAAGACACTAGGTGGTGCAGGGGGGAGCAAGTTTTGGGAGAGAGGGAGGTGTTTAAGCCATATCTCCATTCTCAACCAGTGTTTGGGGGTGGGGTGGGGTGGTCCACAGTCTCTCTGCTTCCTGCATTTTGTTGGGGAAGTTGGGGGAGACAGGGGAGGCCAATGGGATGCAAGCTGAGGCCATTCATGTTGGTCAGGGTGAATGCCACCAACTCTGCCTTTCTTCCTTCTGTGTTTTAGCCAGGGCCACATTTCAGTAGTTTGTTTCATCAGTAACCACACCTGGCCCATTTGCAATCATGAGCCACAAGGGTGCTGCAAGCCGCAAGCACTGTGAGCTGTGGTGCTGTGTCTGGGGGTCCTATTCCCACCTAGGGCAGTTCAGGTGCCTCACTCAATTTCTGTGCTACTCAGAAAGTGTGTCTGTCATTTGTATCTTTTGTCAAAGAAGCAAGTCTTCAAAAACTTTCATTGATGGTCCACTTCAGCTATACTGACACCAGTGCCTAGTGTTCATATCTGTAAAAATTACTGTTAATTCCAGGGTAGAACATACTTATCCCTGAAATTAGCAATTTCAGAAAATAATCTAAGGCATTTAAAATTATATAAATAGCAATAACCAAATCTCTCGAGGAGACATGGTTAGTGGGCATGGCCTTGAGCTGTGTTATCTTACATGCCTCTAAGGAAGGGCGGAGTTAATTGCAAAAACTGTGCTATTTAAGAAAAACAAAATAAAGACTAATTTCTGGCATATAGTTTTTAAGATAACAAATTAGAGGTCTCTGATATTTATAAATTAACATTGTACAACAGAGGTAAGAAGAATGAGTGTTTTTATTTCAAGTATGATAAAAACATTTTTAAATTAAGACAGGGAAATAGGGACAGCCTTTCTTCTCCTCCTCTTTCTCCTCCTTCTTTTTGCATTTGATCAGAATTTTATTTTTGGATCTTAAAATAATTAAGATTCTATGAGGTCTGACAATTAAGTTTGCAAACTCATCCTAGAGAAAGTGCTACATACCTCATTGCTTAATATCACTATGGTCACCTTCGAAGTACTCCCCTTGGGAAACTATGTACTGATGCCAGTGCCTAGTCTACCCTTCAAGGCAGTTTTGGAACTATTTTTCTGGAATGGCCATCAGATCTGTCCTCATATGATCCTTGCTGTCCTGAATATCATCATATTGTATTCCTTTCAATATTTCCTTTATCTTCAGGTAAAGAAAAACTCATTGGGGGCCAGATCAGGTAAGAAGGAAGGGTGTTCCAATGCAGTTACTTGTGTACTAGCTAAAAACTCCCTCACAGATAGTGCTGTGTGAGTTGGTGCATTGTCGTGATGCATGAGCCATGAGTTGTTGGTGCAATATTCAGGTAGTTTCTGTCTAGCTTTTTCATGCAGCCTTTTTAGCACTTCCAAATAGTAAACTTGATTGACTGTCCAGTGGGCACAAATTCATAGTGAACAATCCCTCTGATATTAAAAAAGATTAGAAATATTGTTACGACCCTTGATTTGGACTGACAGAACTTTTTTGGTTGTGGAGAATTGGCTGACTTCCATTGTGCACTTTGATGCTTTGTTTCAGGGTCATATTGGTGCACCCATGTTTCATCACCAGTGATAACAGGGCCCAAAACATTGTCTTGCTTCTCCAAAAGGTCTTGGCAAACTTTGACTCTCCTTTGTTTTTGTTCATCAGTGAGCTCTTTTGGGACCATTTTTTTCACACACCATTTCTATGCCAAAATTTTCAATTAAGATCTTCCTGTTTCTCTATCAATGTTTACTTGGTCTGCTATGCTTCTCACAGTCAATTGATGATTTTGATGCACAATTCGATGAATTTTTGCAATGTTTTTATCAGTTCTGCTCGTTACTAGCCATTCTGACCTCTCTTCATCAGTGACGCTTTTAATTTATTTGTACACTGCCATTTTCTTCATGGCATTATCCCCATAAATTTGAACTAACATGTCTCTGATTTTACTTCCACTCTTGCCAAGTTTAACAAGAAATGTAATGTTTGCTCATTGCTCTAATTAAAGTTCCGACATTCTCATGACGACTCACAAAAACACACAACAGTAATGGACACCACTCAAGCAAGACACTATCACATGTCAACATGAGCACAGCTGTGAGACACAGATATATCAAGGTTGTGAAATCTTACCCAGTTATTTGTACAGTGCTGCCAATGTAAGTGCATGGTGGCAAGTTTATAAACTTAATTGTCAAATCTTGTATCATGAGACAATCAAGTGTAGGAACTGATTGTAGGCAATAAAGCACATCCTCTCCCCTGAGGGAGAAAAATTGTTATCAATAGCCTTGTTGAAATCTGGCAGAATCCCTGTTTTTTAAAACACCCTTCAAGAAAGGATAGAAATTATAACTCATTAGTCATGATGAAATAGACCATGTTCCTAAACATCCATGGAGCTTCTCTCCTTATTTTCCATTGTGCCCATTATTCATTTTCATCTCTGTCAATGAGTGCAAATTTTCTACATTCTGGACACAAGTCAGGGTCACATTTGGAAAGAACACCAATCCTAATCAAATCCCTATTAAACACACAAATCTTCTTAATACTCACTCTTTTCTGGGTACCTATAGGAGGGGATCCATTTTTGTTTTCAAAACAATTCCATGAGAAATATAAACAGCAGAAAATCATTTCAATTTTAAATCTCAAGATTACCCAAAAATTTGATGCTGATTTAATTAACTCTGATGTACTGGAGAAAACTGAGCTCTGCATTTTTCTCCCTCTAATGAGGTCTGTCTGTTTATGAATTCTAATTTTGGACACAGCCTCTTATACTGCCAGAACACAGGAGGAACACATACAAGCTGTTTTTGTTTGAGTATTTTCTTTTCAGTAGCAACTCATCCTCCCAAAACTCTCTAGGAAGCAGTATAAGAAAAAGTTATCTGGCGTTATCTGGGTGAAGAAGGCAGAACTTTTTCTGTATTGAGACAGAGCATCTGTCCTTTGGGCTGCACGATTTGACTCTCTAGTGAGCCTTGCCCTTGAATCAGTGAAGAGTTCACAGAATGAAATGGGAACTGGGGGCCAGATCAGGTGAGGAGGGAGGGTGATACAATACAGTTATTTGCTTACTGGCTAAAAATTTTCTCACAGAAAGCGCTGTGTGAACCGGTACATTGTTGTGATACAAGAGCCATGAGTTGGGGAAAAGCTCAGGTAGCTTTTGTCTAACTTTTTCACACAGCCTTTTTAGCACTTCCAACTAGTTAACTTGGTTGACTGTCTGGTTGGTATAAATTCATAGTGAACAATCCTTCTGATATAAAAAATGGTTAGCAACATCGTTTTGACTCTTGGTTTGGACTGATGGAACTTTTTTGGTTGTGGAGAATTGGCTGACTTCCATTGTGTACTTTGACACTTTGTTTCAGGGTCATATTGGTACACCACTTCCTTACCATCAAGAGCCAAGGATGGTAGTGCCTGTAAAGCAAAACAAATCCCTAAGCATCAGCTGGCTAATGCCTGGTATAAAATAATGCCTGGCATCTGTACTTTCGGTTCAAATTTGTGCAAAGGAGCAAAGCAATTTTGTTCTTATCACCACTCTCTTGATTAGATGAGTATTGAGCTTTCTTGATGGGTATCATTAATATGGAGTTCAAGTATGAGAAACTTTTAGGCTGCCTTTGCCAAGTAATTTTTTCCTGTTGTGTAGCTTTATCCTCCTTGGTTTGTTCCTATTTGAGACCATTAAGAAACTATTTCTTGTTCAGAAAATAAACATGGTACCACATAGACCTACTAATTGTTTTCTTTAATATGGGGCTTATCATCCCTGTGAAGCCTTGGAACAACTCTAGGTCCCCATTGGAAGTTGAGAAGAAATGGCAGGCCCAGGAGGCACAAGGTACTCAGGTAGAAAATTTTCACTAAGAAACATTGACTCATCTATGATTAATAGTACCATTAATTGCTTTTAAATGAGCATATACAATGTGATAGGCAATGCCAACATTGCTTTAAAAGAGCCCTTAGCATGTACCAAGTACTGTTCTAAGTGTTCTACATTTATAATTCTTTTAAGCTTTATAACCTAATGAAGTAGATGATATCATTCTCTCTAGAATGTAACCTCCATTAGGATAGGGACTTTGTTTTACTTACAGAACCCAACATATACTAGCTATACAATAAATAAATGACTCCCTTTTACATCTGTGGAAAGTAAGAGTTTAGGTGTATTGTTCTGGCCCAGAGTGTCTCAATCTCAGCCTAAGAACATTTTGGATGAAGAGAGTCACCATATCCAAGGTCATACCTCCTTGCCAGGGTAGCTCCTATCCCCAAACTGTCTACACAGGTATATAAAGATCTGGAACCTTCACTTCAATTTGGGATGATTCTGAATTATTATCTCAGCCTCAGAATTCTCTATGAAGTTATCTAGTTCCTCTCCCCCAGTTTACCTCTAAGGTATATAGGGGAAATCTCTTATGATCAGCCGACAGAGAAGGAAAAATTCTAAGCTTTGTTCACAGATGGTTTAACTCAGAGAGTGCAAGGGGGAAATGGACCTCAGTTGCATATAGTTCACTCAGGGGTGGCCTTGAAAGGTACTGATGAGGGAAAATACCCAATAAATCTGAATAGAGCAGTAATGGTGGTTGGGATAAAGACTACACATGGACTCAACAGTAAGGGCTCCCACTCACCACAGCGAATCTAGCTTCTGCCTCTGCACATACCCAACTGCCAGAAGCAGAGTCTATCACTAGAGTAGACCAACCAGCTTCTTAGTGGCATGTCGACTGCATTGGCCTCTTTTCACCCTGAAGCAGTGATTTATTTCAACAGATATCCATACTTATTTCAGGCATGAGTTTGTCTTATGTGTCTTCATGGTTTCAGCCAGCACATTTTTTTGAGATTTCATTGAGATCTCTGAAGCAGCATATGAACAAACCAGGATAGGGACCACGGAGAATGTCCACTTCTTGACTTGCCCATAGGCATCTGAGATTTGTTGTTCTCCCATGCGAACACATTATCTGTTGGTATTTTTATCGTGAGTTGAAAAGTTTAGGGGGGAAAAGCCATGTGTCGTAAGTTACATTTGGTTTAGCAACCAAACTCTGAGATTAGGAAGAGTAGTGCGATGTGGGATGTATGTATAATACATCAAATTGTGGGAACTAATTACTCTACCCTTTATCTTTAGCCTCGATCACCTCTTGATCTTCTACCCCTTTATTAAAAAGATGCTTGAAATCCTATAAAAGATCCAGAATAGGGCAAGGGAAATTATTCAAAGTAGAGAAATAAGATGGAAAAGAATGTTATAGCTATTTTTAGCATGTCCATCATTACAGGTAGAAGCTAATTGTAGATGGCATGAAGGAGGAGGGGCTCCAGATAACTTCAGAGTTATAGCTCAGGCTGTGCTGGATGACAGTGATCACAGCTATTGGTGGTCATGGTTATTGCTAACTAAAGTTGAAAATAAAGGACGAGAGGTAGAAAGAAATCTTCCCAAATAAAGAGACCTTTCAAAATGCAAAGCTTCTCCATGGCACAGCTGCAGGAGGGAAATGTAAGGAAAACAGATTTGGGGGGGAAAGTGTAGGACTGCAGAAGAGAGTAAAGAGCAGAGAGTCCACGCTGTGAAGACTGTTTGCTGGGACTGTCCAGCTGTTGTTTAATCGTCTGTGCTAACGTCCAAGTGGGGATCCTGAGCTTTGGACTCTTAATGTCTGGGCATGCAAGGAGCATGACATAACAAAGTGGAGAGGCTGGGGGCCTAGTGTGGTTGGGGAAGATGTTGTCTATGAAATGTATGTTTTCTAGGGAGAGAGGGGCATGGTTTTCCTAAATTTATTGACGTTTTTGTGACTTAAAAATAGAGTAAAAGCCACTGACCTTTACAAAAATGATCATAAGTATTCTGGGTACACCAGATCTTTCATGATTTGTTTTTCTTTGGCTTTCCAGCTTTTACCCATTCCCGCATTGCTTTCTGCTGCTGCTGATCTACTCATCATTTGCCCACTGGTTTTCCCTCACCATGCATAGCTACCCCTACCATCTGGAAGACCCCTCTCTTCTATTCTCTTCAGAAAATACGTCCTCATCTTCAGAGATTGAAGTGAGCTATTGTTTTCTTCACATGGCCTTTCCCATCACCTAGATAGAGTTGGCTGGCCCTCCTTTGTAACTACATCTGTGTATCCCCAATAAAGTTGCATTAACTTGGTTTATTACAGGTCTGTTTCCTTTACTAGACTCTAAGTTCCTTAGAACAGGGAATGCCCTATTTTCTTGGTTGGCCCAGTGCTTCTCGGGTGACACAATAAATGCTTCTTGAAAGTATAAACTCAGAAATGAGTAGCTCTCCAAGTGGTTCATCAGGTGTCCTCCAACTTAAGTCATCAAATAAGGAAAACATTTTTAGAGGCAGAGCAGAAGCATGAGTTTGTGCAGGGAAGATGCTTGTTAATATGTAAAATCAAGGGTAACTAACATTACAGAAAATAGCTTTTAAGGAAATCTAAGACAAAGATAGGAAACCATTTCTCCCTGTTGAAAGAGACACAGTCTAGGTCTCATTTCCTTGTCTGTGATTTTGTGATTTAGGAACTAAATTCCACAAGGTACATGGCTGATAAATGGGGCAAATATTGGAATATAGATTAGAGAAAAGAAGTTTTCTTTATTTTGTCTTCTCTCCATTGTGTTACTCAGAGAGCTGTTAACATGATGAAGTATTGGTCATCTTCAAGGAAAAAGGACAAGAATAGGTGCTGTAAAATAGTTATATGTTTTGGTGGGGGGAAGTGTTCTATTTTTTTAAATCCCATGTATTTGGTTAAGCAATATTTTTTTGTGTGTTCATAAGCTTCTTTACCTCAATATTTTAATAGGAAAAAAATCACTAATTTAGAGTACTAAGTTAAGCTATAAAAGTAAAATAATATAGAATATTTAAAAAACAGCACTTTTAGTGCATCATTAGAGGAAACAGAATGCAATCAAACATTGGTGGGGACATCTAGTGAGCATACCTTACCTAATATAAATGACTCATTTTTAAAAAGTCTACACCCTTTTATGTGCAAATAACCACTATAAAAGTATTTAAAGATTTAGTTCTCACAAGTAGGATTCACATGGACTCCTATAATCTTATTAATATATTTTTATTTGCTTGTATGCACTATGTACTTGCCTAAACAGCTTCTTTTGTCAAATATTTTAAAGATATAAACTATATCTTTAGGTCAATTCTAGTCTAAACATTAAGACCAAAATAATAATCAATGAATTTTTAGCTGTCTTGTGTTTATTCTAACGCAACCATTTGCATTGTATCAACTATTGACTCGCATCAAGAAAACAGTGAATATATCTAGAAAAATTTTGAATGCTTAGAGAAGAATTTGACCAGCAGGATGTCATAATTTAAAATAAACACTATGAGGGTCTGTTTGCTTCATGATGTGAATCTCAAGAGAGTCTGAAGGTGGAGTGCAGAAGGAGTTGAAGGACTCTGGTCCTGTGGTGTAAGCAGATAATGGTACTTCAATTGCTTCTCTACACAAACAGGAGGTTGGATTTAGCAATTTTATTAGAGTCTTCCCATTTCTTAATATCTGTATCATTAGCTGACAGATGGATTTCCGTCTGAAATCTTATTTTAAGAAAGCTGCCTCTTGCTAGATAATCTCCTTACACTGTAATTGACAAGTAGAATGAATTTCAATTCCCTAAATTTTGGATGAGCTTACTAAAAGTTATCCACTCATTCTATTTGTGGAGCACATTGTTCCCATGAATATTTACTGAGCACTTACTATGTGCCAAACATTCTACTAGAACTGGGATACAATGGGAAATAAGAAAGACGCTCTTTATTTTTCAGGGGCACTCAACAAACCATGATTTGGATACAAATACTCTTAAGTAATAGAATTTTTCATATTTATCAAGGTTGTGAATACCATTCTGCAGTCACTCCTGTCCTTGTTGTTCTTTATGTTTTTAGGTGAAAAAAAGGGGAATTTTCTGGGTAGTAAGAAACTTGTTTTTTCTCTATAAAAAGAGTAGGCAACCTCTGTAGTTAGCTTTTTCAGATCACTGTTTCTCAACTTGAAAATAGTCACAATTGAGGTGAGAGAGAAATTCCCTTTGAGTTTTGAAGACTGGTTATTACAGATATCTCTAATAAAACACATCCCAGCTTCTCAGCTCAGCTCTAGGGGCTCCACTGCTGAGGATGGGAGAACCTGTTATATTTTTACATTGCTCTCCTGCTACTTCCAATGATATTGGGAAAGGAAGTTCAGCCAAAAAATTTGATCTGCTCAAGGGAGATGTACACAGCATGGGCAGAGCTTCAGCAGGTGTGTTGAGGCTCCCTGGGGTGCAACGTACAGAGAAGGTAGGTGCCAAGATACTGCTTCCTCTCCTGCTTGGGGAAGCCAGATGGGGTCTGGGGCAGCTTTGTGCTATAAGTTGCCCAGGACACTTAGCCAATTGTGCTGTATGAGTTTATCATAACATGAGTTTATTATGTAGCTTGAGCAAGTTTGGGGAGAATTGTCTTAGGGTGTGACTCAGCGGGAAGGAATCCTGCTGTTAGGAAAGGCCCTCTGGTGTGTTCCAATGCCTAGTTGGACTCCCAGGAGTCATCAGCAATAGGAGGCTGATGAAAAGGAAGCCAAAATCAGTGTGCACAATAACATAAATGCTCTTTCTGTTGTGGGCAAGGAAAGCTTGGCACATTTTTGGTTTCTTTGAAGAAATTCTTTTTCTTTGTTTATATACCTTTGGACTGCACTGCTTCAGAGAATTATTTTTGTTCTTGGGATATGCACGTCTGTATCATGCAGGTGTGTTTTGTTCAGAGTTATCTATAGTATCCTAAAAAACTAAAGGAAGAATCTGTGGGCATCACACTGTGCAGAGATCTCTATGTGGGATGGTATTTGAAATACCAAAGCCCAAATCGGATTATTCAAAGCATATTTTTGATGAATAATCTCAGGTGTGGGAAAGTATTGCTGGGGACTGTAGAGGCCCACAGATTTCCTGGGTAGGGCAGTGTATTGGTCCTAGAGAAGGAATGGAAATTCACTTTGGGAAGGATTAAACAAGTGACTCTGCTTTCAAGAGGCAAGGGGAAGATGGACCTTAAGACAGGGAATTGAGCCTTGGAATTGGGCTATATCCTAAGGGGAATCCCTAAGAAAAGTTTGCCTTGGTAAGTTTGTATAGACATTGAACAATCATGGTTAGTAATCATCATTAATTTATTCCTATGTTCCAGTATCTTCCAGCTGTCTCCAACCTTTTGCAAAGTTTGTTGCACCCACTCCACCTGGCGGGTTATATGAGGAACTAAAGGAGGGAACACTGAAGCCTTCTTCTCCTGGCCCTCTCTGCCCAGGCCAGCTTCCTGTTACAAGAGAACTATGGTCTTAGCCTTCAGGGAGTTCCCAGGGTGCAACACGGGTCAAGGCCCAAGGTAGCCTTGAGACCAATAAGAAGGTCAAATGATGGATGGATAGTAATGTGAGCAAAGCTCCTTTGCCCCCAAGTGTGCTAGAAGGTCAACTAAAAGAGGGGTGATGGGTGAAGAGAGGCCGACACCAATCCTCATTTCAGCTCACTGGAGTCCTGTGCACCCACATTCTTCCTGGGCCCACTCTGAAGGATGCCCGCTGTTTTCATGTGCTTGGGATACTGCATGTGAGTGTGAGGCAGGAGGTATGCGGGGTGCTGAGAACCCTTATAATATGCATATTCTATATTTGGTCTTTATTTTTTGGGAAAAAAGTAATATGATGGTTAATTTTCTGTGTCAACTTGGCTAGGCTATGGTGTCCAATTGTTTAGTCAAAAACCAATCTAGATGTTGCTGTGAAGATAGGTTTTAGATGCGATTAACATTTACAATCAGTTGACTTTGAATGAAGTAGATTATTCTCCATAATATGGATGGGCCGCATCCAATCAGTTGAATTTTGCTTGAAGACTAAAACATAGATACTATGCTCAAATCTCCTGCCTGTTGGTCTGTCCTGCAGATTTCAGATGTGCCAGCTCCCACAATTACATGAGCCAATTCCTAAAAATTAATTCCTCCCTCTTTCTTTTTCTCTCTCTCTTTCTCCAGATAGATACTATACTTATCTATATCTCTATCTATATTTTTTCTATCTCTATATAGTATATCTATATATATAGTACACAATATATAATATATCAAAATATATAATACATTGTATATAATGATAACTATAAAATATGGTTATTATATATAAAATATAATATATATGTTATATAACATAATATATAGATGTAGTGCATCTATATATTATATTTATATAAACCTATATCTGTTTATTTATCTATAGATGATCTCTATCTCTATCTCTATTTATTTATAGTACATATTATCCTATTGGTTCTGTTTCTCTGCAGTATCCTGACTAAAACAGGAAATCTGGAAGGCGATGCATATTTAGTGCATTGTACTGGAAATATTCATCATCCTAATAAATTTAGCATATTTTGCTGACGTCCACCTAGACTATGCATGAACATGCTGTCCAAATGCTTTGGTTAGGAAGGAATGTAGAACTCTGCCCCTGGTCCAGGGCTTCTGGTTAAATACTCCTGAAAGCATTGTCTACTTGCCTCCATCTCCTTGACTCCTGTCCATGGATTTGAAGAAGGCAATACTCAGACCCTTATGTCATCCCATGTTCTTTGTCCCGTTAGTAACCGCATGTGGTTGTCTGTGCTAAGTAATTGAACAATTGCTCAGGGAAGTGCATGCGCTAATGGTGCGTGGCAGCTTTACAAACACTGTCTGTTTGCGTTAGACCGGACTCGTCCTCTGATTTAAAGATTCTTCTGTGACTATCAGAGCCCTGGGGATGATGCTGGCCAGAAGGAATGTACGTGGCCCTTGTTGTGCCAATTTTATAATTCATCTTTTAATAATCTGTAACCGAAGAGCTGAGTGGAATTAATCAAACCTTGCCTTGTTTCTCACTGGGGAGCTTTCTGTGTTTTGTTACTGAGCCAAAGCTGAATGCAGCTGTTGGAGCTGTCACCAGTATTCTGGTTCACCCAAATATTGATAATAATTACTCCTGCTTCACATGGAAAGCATTTATTTAAATATTTATAGTGGAAAGACTGTTGTTATTGATATTAAAGCTTTCCAGTGAATATGTCAAAATGTGGATATGACATTCATAAACTATTTTTGGAAAAGGCTATATCTTTTTGCTGCATAGTATGCAGGACCTTGGGCTGTATTGCTGGTCATCAATTCTTCATAGAAATAGAAAGAAGTTATTGCCAGAGAATAATTAAACTCACAGAAACATCTAAGTGCTGGCAGGCTACAGCCAGCTCCAATGCCACACAATAGCCTGTTAGGATCAGCAAAATCAAATAGCTGGGGCTCTCAGTCTGAGGGGGGTAAATAGTATAATGCGTTTTTTTAACCCTGTTATTATACCTCTCTTGGCTTTCCTGGATTACAGTCACAAGCAGGTCACATCCCATTTATGCACCCTTCATGTAAAGGGCTTTGGAGTGAAGCCTGGGGCCTGGTCCAACTGGGAATGACCATCTTATCATTGCAGGGATGACAAGCTGCTTTTGACCCTTGTCAGCCACCTCCCTGGGAAGCCTGGTGCAAGCACAAACCACTGCTTTATATTTCCTTCTTGTATTTCCCCTTTTCTGGTCTCCTTACCTTTATGTTATTTGCCTTCCCTGGGTGGTCTTCTGTCTCCCGAATCAAGTTCTTTTTGTTCTTTATGATGTGGGACATGTTAGTAGCTTCCATCAAGATGATTTTATTTTGAAGATAGTGTCCGATTACCTCCAAGGGAATGTTCAGAGCCTTGACTAGTAGGCCCTGAGAGCGAGGACTTCAGCAGGGACTCAGCGGAACCCACAGCAGTTGGGGTGACTTGATGACTGCCTGTTTGCAGGGGGCTGAGGAGATCTTGTGAGAAACAGCACTGAGGCAGAAAGGGGATTTTATATCAAAGCCTTAATTCATCGTTGAGAAGGAGGAAGGCTAAGTCTGGTCCTGGAGCAGTTATGAGACTTGAATCGCTGCCTAGCCCCTGGAGCACATCTGGGCTCAGAGAAGAGAGACAGCTATAAATAAAAGCCATGTCATGATCCTCTGTGACACATTGGGGCTTAGGGACACACTGGTTAGGGAGCCATCTTACAGTGTGTATGTAACACAAAGGGAGGAGCCTCCTGTCTTCCACAGGAGGACTTCAGTACCCTGAACAACTGGGGGCGGCAGCAGTCTGCAGTCTGCCGGGTGTTCCACCAGCAGAGGCCTGCGGTGTGGGCCCGGAACTGTCAGACCCCTCTGGAGACTCTTAGAAATACACGGGTGGGGGACACTCCTCAGGCTGCTAGAGATTTCTCATTAGCACATAGGACTGGAGTCAGCATAACTGGGAGATGAATACTAATATATTGGGCCCTATTTGTCCAAACAGAACGGTGATCCGGTGATCCCTGGTGGAGTCTGAGTTCTATTAGAATATTCCTGAATGAAAGGACAATATACCTTTGCCCTTCTCTTAGTCATGTGTTAGGTGGTCCCTCCTGGGTGGTCAGATCCATGTATTTTGAGTCTTTTGCCAGAAAGGCTGAGCCAGATTCCTTAAGAAATCCTAATGGATTTCCCAAGTGAATCCTGCTCCTTGATCTTAGCTAAAATCAAGAATAAAAATAGTTTCTATCTTAAAATAGAGCTGAAGTCTAAAATTTGACCAGCTTTCCAATAGCCTGTTGGCTAATGAAGAAGTTTGTTTTTAAGGAGTAGCTTTTATAACTTAAATGGATTCACTGGAAAAACAAACTGCAGCAAAGTTTAGGAGACACAACATTTTTAAGACAGAAAAATACTGGGTAAGAAAGGAAGTGATGAAAAGAATGTTATGCTTGGCCAAGTGAGCCATTCAATGACAAAACTCCCCTTGTTTCAATTGGGAACTGTCTATTTTGGTGTTTAATGTAGTCTTAAAGAATATTCTTAATTTCTAAAGACTTTGTTGTAAGAAAGCCAAACGAATCAGAGTTTACCGATGCTTCTGTGTTAGGATGGACTGTCTTGAGGTTCAGAAAGATGCATTGTGTAATTTCCTAAGAATTCCATATAATATGGTATAAAATTATGCTCACATGCTCTGAACTGTTTCTAAACAGCTCTGGCCACATCTTGGATATTCATTGTCTGAGAATGTATAATTTGAGAAATCATAATGAGACGGCAGAATTTTGTTCTAAAGGATACTTAGGGAGTTGATCTCCACTCACTAACTGTTGTGGGAACTCTTTTTCTCAGACAACCCTCCACTCTTCATTCCTTCAACAACGTTTGGAGCTTTCAGGATGAGTTTTTCCAGTGTGGGCTGGTTGTCTATCACATTGTAAAGGATTTATTGATCCATGGGACCATTTCCTCTCATTTGATGCCATGACTTCAGGGCCTGTTTTCTGTTCTATTTTTGTTCTTATCTGGCTGTCAGTTCCCTGCTAAGTTGCTAAGTCATAATTAAGGCTTTAGCTTAAGGCAGGGGACTGATTTACCCCTCAGAAAACAATTAGGTGAAATTTGGTGTATTGCTGGTAGATTAACATATCTTAAGGGAATTTAAAAATCAGAATCTTAAGGAGTTTTATAACATAAAAAACCTTAAAAGCCAACTTAAGGAAGTGTGTTTTTTGGTGTGTCTTGAGAACTCGAGGCTAAAGTTACTAATGGTGGAATGAATGGTGATGTAATTGATATTTGGGGGCCTGGGACATTGGACAACAGCCTTTAAATTTTACCCTTTACAAGGCTGGCTTTGCATGTGGATTCTTCCAAGAAGCTAACAGTTTTCACTTTGTTCCTTATGCATCAGTGGTTTGGGTGTCTTGACTCATGCTTTGCTTACAGGTGTACATCTTTCAGAGGAGCTATTCCAGGCCAGAGAAGTTGCATACAAATGAATATATGATAAATTGAATACTTCTATAAAAACTCTATAAGGTTAGCAAACTTTTAAAGATGTGTGTGTGTGTGTGTGTGTGTGTGTGTGTGTGTGTGTGTGAAAACCTTTGTAACTGTGAAGAATGGCCAAATAATTTATTTACTTGGGGAAGTCAGGTTTTTCATGTAGCAACTCCACTTTAAATGGGGAGATCTCCTGTATTGCAGTCTGCTATGAACCAGACCTTTTCCCTAGAATGTCAGGGCATAAGATTTCCTGTTCTTTTCCATACTGCTGCTTTTTCTGAATCCAGTAATTTTTTCTATTCAGACACTGTTTTAAAAATGTAGAGCTTTGTTACTATACATTTGAGATATAAGGAGTATAGCTGCCCAGAAAAAAAAAATAGTTGGCATAAAAGTGAAAGGCATAAAAGTGCCCACAATTCTCAGGAAAAAAAGAGGCAATGTAATTTTAATATTTTATATTTCTTTATCAAAAGCATGACAACTTGAAAAAGAAAGTGTCACAATATTCAATGCTTTCCTTAATTTTTTAAGTTGATATTTGAAAAAAACACACATTTGTGTTCCTGGGTTATATTTGGATAGGTAAATATTTATGTCTTTCTCTTCCACTTTTCTTCTGTTGCTATTGTTTATGTCCTACAGAGAATTTTCAGACAACCTTCATATGGGCTAGACTGAGGCAAAGGTAGGTTCAATACCCTGGATGGGGGTGAGGGTGTAAATAGTGAGGACCCAGGATACACAGAGGCTGTAGGGGGATGGGGAGCTAGCAAGTGGGGGATGGAGGGTGAGACAAGCCCTGAAGTAAGCACAGCAGGGGAAAAGGCTGAGAAGAACTAAATTAAAAGTAAAAGGAGACAGGTAGCTGTCTGGTTTCATTCTTTTGCATGTGGCTTTCCAATTTTCCCAGCACAGTTTAATTGAAGAGGCCTTCTTTTCTCTATTGTATGTTTTTGGTTCTTTTGTTGAAAACATATATATGTGGGTTTATTTCTGGGTTCTCGATTCTATTCCATTGGTCTCTGTGTCTGTTTGTCTGCCAGTACCATGCTGTTTTGATTATTGTTGCTTTGTAGTATAAATTGAAGTCAGGCAGTGTGATACCTCCAGTCTTAGTCTTTCTTCTTAGAATTGCTTTGGCTATTTTGGGTCTTTTTCACACAAATCTGGTGATTTTTTTGTTCTTTCTTGAGAAAAATGCCTTTGAGATTTTGATGGGGATTGTGTTCAATCTGTATATTGCTTTGGGTATACAGCCATTTTTAAAATTATGTTGAGTCTTCCAATCCATGAACATGGACTATCTTGCCATTTATCTGTGTCTTCTTCATTTCTTTTAATAATGTCTTATAGTTTTCAGTGTATAGGTCCTTCACATTCTTTGTTAAGTCTATTCCTAGGTATTTTATTCTTTTTGTTGAAATTGCAAAATGAAATTTTTTTCTGAAATTTCACTATTAGTATATAGGAATGGAATGGATTTTTGTACATTGATTTTTGTATCCTGAAACTTGACTGTATTTGTTTATTGTTTTTAATATTTTTTTAGTGGAGTCTTTAGGGTTTTCTATATAAAGAATCATGTTATCTGCAAAATATGACAATTTGATTTCTTTATTTCCAATTGGGATGCCTTTTATTTCTTTCTTTTGCTAGGACTTCCAATACTATTTTGAATAATAGTGGTGAGAGGGGGCATCCCTGTCTTGTTCTGATTGTAGAGAAAAAGCTTTCACTTTCTAACCAGTAAGTATAATTTCTAATCATTAAGTATTATTTCTGTGATTTTAAGTGTGTGTTTGTGTGTGTCTGTCTCTCTCTCTCTCTCTCTCTCTCTCTGTGTGTGTGTGTGTGTGTGCGTGTGTGTGTGTGTGTAGGAGGTGATAGCACAGTCTGGGCAATCATGAGATTCTATCCTTTGCCAGATAAGTGCTAAATGGGACCTCTAATGATAAATGGAACCAGAGACTACTATTTTTTTGGACAGTAAACACTTTGATGGACTTGCCAACTGTGTATATGATTACATAAGTATTAGAAACATTTATTCAGTTTCTTTCTGGAGTCACTTCTTAACTCTGGGCATTGATGAACATAGGTATAAACATGGCAAAGAAGAAGTTTTAAATAATTCCAGGAAAATAGGAACATACAATTGAAAATTGGTAAATATCATGCTTCCAAAATGAGGTAATTTCAGCACCATTTGATTGTCCCTGAAACCTGCAAGTGGGACAATTCTTTCCAAATATTTTCTGAGAGATGAGTGCTGTCTGTCTTTGGAGCAAGAAGGCTGGGTGCACTGCAGCTGTCCCTTCAGAAGAGAATATGCCAGGTGCAATATGGCATTCTGGCCTCTTCATGATGATTTATGAGCTTTGGGCTTCAATTACCATGTACATGATGGAGATGTAATTTGTCATTGTTTTAGGGAAAGTAGTTCCAAGTATTAGAGAAAATAAAACTCAGCCCTACTGTATCAATGATTTATTTTAAAGGGATCTTTGTGCTAATCATCTGCAATGGATAATTTTTTGTTGCCTTATATCTGGGCTGAAAGAACAGATTTGACTTCTGATTTTTTTAGCTGGAGTTAGCTTTCATCCATTCTAAACTCAATTTTTTCCCTACCACACACATCAAAAAGCCATTAACTTTTCAAAAAGCACTGCTTGAGTTCAGCCTCTAGGGTGGAGCTTGCCATCTCTGGGAGTAACATTTTCATCCCACAGGCTGTCTTAGTTAGTAGCTAAAAGCCCAGACTCTGTCATTGAACTGCCTGGGTTCAAATCCTAGCTCTGCCACTTATTATTTGTGTGACCTTGGAGTATATAATATCTCTGTACATCAAGTTCTTCATTTATATGATGAGGATAATAACCTTGGTTGAATGGGTGAATATATGTCAAGCACTTAGAACAGTGCCTGGCACCTGGCAGTGCTATGCAAGCATTGGCTATGACTATTGTTAACTGGAGACAGTGATTTATTTCTTCATTTGCAGAATGGGCTTAAAACTCAATTCTCCCCCTGGCCCCACCCAAATAAGAGATTACCTTAAGCCACACTGAGTTAAAATTTGTTTTATGCCTGATGTTTTTCTAAGAATGGCTCCAGATGGGAAGGACTGGGAAATCAAATGGTGAGAGGAGACCCCTGGAAAAGAGCCCCACTACCATCCCCGTCTGGCAACCTTCCACTTCCAAATGAAGAGCTGCAGGGCGGGTTGAGAGATTTGCCCTTCTTCTGAGTTTCTGCTGCTATCCCCAGAAGCTCTAAGCCAGGGTACCCCATGGAGACTCCCAGTTAGAACTGTGACATTGTGCTTCTCTCACAACAATGATACAAGAGTGCAATGGGTTTGAAATTACCCATGTTCTGATTTTTCACAGTGTGTCAATAGAGAAGACAGTTCAGGTGAAAGAAATAACTTACCATTTTTATTTTCTGGGTTATCACTCACCCACTGCAAAGAACATGATCAAAGCAGCTGTGAGGATGCAGAGCATCAGGCCCCAAACCAGCTGGCAGATCAGAAGGGGTAAAGCTAACATTAAGCAACTTGTTAGTGCTGGCTCCTACAGTGATCAGCTTCACTTTAGGCTATGGGAACTTAAGGTGGGAAAAATGAAGCCCTGATATGTGTAGGTTTCACAGTCTTTTTTTTTTAATTCATTTTTATTGTTAGACTTATTGGGGTGACATCTGTTAGCAAGGATTACATAGGTTTCAGGCATACAATTCTACAGTGCACTGTCAACTTGATGTATAATAAGTTCACCACCTAATGTGACTTCTCTTTCCATCACCTTATATTTAGCTTCCCCCCCTCCTCTCCCACCCCCTCCCCTTTCTCCCCTCCCTGACCCACTCATCCCCAAATAAACATTAAACTATTGATTGTGTCCATGGGTTATTTGGTTCTTCATTTCTTTTTTTCTGAGTGGCATTTTCTTTCCCAAAAAGGATGACTCAAGAAGCTTTTATATACATCATCTTGGCTGCATTGTTGGGCAACAGTTCTCATTGGATACCTCTTATTTCTGCATCCCTTACGAGCAGAGAGATGGATGCCCTTTGTTCTGTACAGTCTTTCCAAGAATGTTTGTGTAATGATCAGCCTCAAAGGTTGTGTTGCCCTATTGGCAAAGCTCAGGCCATCTTATTGCCTAATATAATAAAGGTTGTGTCTGCCCCTGGAGAAAATCTTTCATGACCCACTGTAAAAGATTTGGATTCCTTCAACTCAGAATTCCACCCTCATAATGCAGCCTATCAAATGTGCAGGTGTTAGTGTCTCCTCTTCGCTTGGCCTCAGAATTGGGAATTGGGGCTTGAGAAACTGGCACAAATGGATGCCAATACTGCTGGTGCTAGGAGTAATGAACTGTCCTTCATCTCTGACCCAGGAGCCTATATCTTCAACTGGCATCCTCAAAACTGTGGTAGACTAACTTGCTACCTTGAAAGTAGAGTAAAATTTCTGATCCTTTATAGTTTTTGACATACTTTCTTTCTAGGCTTATTGAGGTTGTGAAATTGATTCATACAGCTGAAGGTGATCCTCAATGGCACACCAGCTGTATGAATCAAAAATCTTTCTGCCAGCTTTCTGGTCCATGTCACTTTTGAAAGAATATTTTATTCCTGTTTAAAAATTGAATATTTTTACTAGGGTTTAAGACGTAGTATGACAGCTTACTTATACATTATCATGGCTTTCCTGAAAAAGGTCTACTTCCTCTCCCCAAGATCCCTGGCTTTACCCTTTAACCTCCTCCAATAAAGAGCCCAACTTCCTCCAGCTATTTCTGTAAATAGTAAGTAATTGAATGAAGCCTTTTACATCTTACCCAAAGTCTGCCTGAATCCAAATTTCCTAAGATTTTTGCTATCATTCCACTTTTCTGTACTAAAAAGAGTAATCACTAATATTTATTGAAGATTTATTCCAGCCAAACACTGAAATAAGAGCTTCACATGTTTTCTCTTCCCTAATCCTTACAATGATTCCATGAAGTAGGTACCTTTATTATCATTTCCACACAGATGAAAAACAAAATAAAAGAAAACAAAACAAAAATAAGACTTAAACAGTTAGCTAATATGTGCAATCTAACACAGTTAGTAAACAGCAAAAATACAATGGGAACCCAAATCTGCCTTCTTAATCACCAGACCACACTGCCTCCCAGGGAGGTCCTGTCCAATTGGTGTCTAAATGACATAGTAAACGAAGGAGGTTTTATTGAAATAAATTACGCCACCCACAAAATATTCATTTTAGGCTTCAAAGGTGACCTGAAGTTAATTGCAATGAAGTAAAGATTACATAGTCTTGATTTGCTATTGTAAAGAATCAAAAGGAAAGAGTTATGCTCCTTGTTATCTTTCCTCAGACTTGTTATTTTGTCATTTGATGATGTTTTTAAATCAATATAGAGATCTTTTCACTTACTAATAATAAATATTAGTGATTTATTCATCTTGGCTTGGTCAAATGGGGACTATATTGTTTATACAGTGATAACAATAATAGTATACAAATAATTTAACCATAATATAACCGGGGGTCCATTTTCTCTTTTATTTATACCAGTGTCAGGTATAAATGACTATCAGATGGCCCATCAGCTAAGAATTATTTTTGTTTCTTTGTTTGCTTGCTTGTACAAGTTTTATCTTGTACAGTATTCTCTTGTTTAATTCCTTTGTTAGATCTTTTATGTTCCATTCAGCAAATGGAACATTATTTGGGCTTTTTAATCTCATAGTATTTATAAGCCATTATTTGAGGCAAAAGGAAAGCAAATCTGACTGAGACATCTGAGGTACTTCATGGCTTTTTAGAGACAACAGAGTATACAGAAAAAGAACAAAATGGGTCAAGTATGGGTCCCAACCCAGTTCCTCCATTTACCATTGGAGCAATTTTGGTAAGTTTATTCATCCTTGTAAGTCACCGTTTTCTCATTTGTAAAATGGGGTAATGTAATATTATTGAACCTATAGAGTTTTTATAGAGTTTAGAAATAATGTATTTACAGTAACTGGACCATATTTGGCACTCGAAAAATGATCATCATTGCTGTCTTTAATTATTATCATTATAATTATTAATGTGTATCATTACTAAGTGGCTCCTATGTGTGAGATATTGTTCAAAACACTGTACACAGATTTCATTTCATTTCATACAGCCAACAACACAATGTGGAAAGTGATTATTAATTTCCCAGATCATGGTAGTATGGGGCAGACCTGGGTTGGAGTTCATTTCCTGCTCACTCCATAGTCTACACTCTTGATAACCACAAGAATAAATAAGAAATTTATTTTAATAAATAAGAAAATTTTATCCAGAATCAAGTAGCCCCATTGTTGATATTTAACAAAGCACAAAAAAAATGTCTGTAGACAAAGGTGTTGTCACCCATGAAAATGCAGATGACGTATGTGCTCTTCATAGCCATATCTCTAAGATTAAAAAGCTCTCGCCACCCATCTCTTAGATCACCTTGCAGACCTTCTACCATCACATAAATGAATTACATGTTGAAGTAACTCAAGTTTTCTATTAAAATGATTAGATTCTGTTTTAAGGAGTGAATTTGAATGTATCTCAAGATGTAAGAAAAATGCTGTCAGGCCTATACTGTCCTTTCATATACCAGTAAAAGTAGTAGGGTGGTGGTGGTGGTGGTGGTGGTGGTGGTGGTGTGTGTATGTGTGTGTGTGTCTGTATAATGTTTCCATGATGTCTCTGTATCTCTGTAGATCTATTTAGATATGCAGCTATAGAGACTTACTAATTAAATAATAATCATGAATATTCTTTTTTTCAAGTAAATTTTAATATTTCTCTTTCTACTTTTATGGAATAAAAATTAAGATCCTTCGGGTACAAAAGAATATTCTACCTAAAGTCGATATTCCATTCCAAGTATTTACAGAATTTCAGACTTTAAAAATGAATAAATTCGGCCACAATACTCTCTTCATTTGAACTTTACCATATTCTTGCCCCAACTATCAGCAGGGGATGGAGTGGGGTGTGGGAGGGCTGACTTCCTTTATGGCATATGGTTACTGTACTTCTATGGCAACTGGCTTAACATTTTACAAGACTCAAAAGAACACATTCTGATATGTTAAAAGCACCAAATAGCACTTGTCATGTCACATCAATTCTAGTCGATCGCCAATGTTTTGCCTCCATTCAAATACTTCCTTCAATTAATTCCTTGCTTGTTTCTGAAAACATATCTCACTTTCTTGCTTCATTTTGTTTCCTCTTCTTAGAACGCCCTCTCTCTTTTCTCCTGTTGAAATCCTATCTACCCTTCTAAGAAGAGCTACAAAGTCATCTTTCCTAGAGGCACATCCCACTACTATACAAGCCAGAAGGTTTTCCTACCTTTATATAATAACATTGAAGTTTTCTTTCTAATTAGACACAACTCAACTATCTTCAGGTTGGTCAACTATTTGTGCATTTTAATCCCTCAGAGAGAAAATTATCTGCACATCTTTATTGCTGCATAGTACCTAAAAGAGTCCTTTGCAATCAATAGTAAGTGCCCTATTTAGGTTTCTTAAAGAAATACATAATAAATGAAAATTTGTTCAAAGACAAACCAGTCAGACACTGGTAGTGTATCAGGAAAGCTACAGGGGACTAGGTTGGAGACCTAGTCCTGTTGCCTATTACATGCCTGACTGGGGAAGATTATTTACCCTCGCTGAACTTAGTTTCTTCACATGCGAAAGCAGAAGTGATCCTGCCTCTGTCCTTGCCCTGCCTACATATGGGATGGTTATGGGAACCAAATAAAGAAATGTGTACACATGCTGAAGTCCACTGTGCTTGCTGACCTAAGCTATTAGACGCCTAGACAGCTGCACAACTCAGCTGACATTAGATACTTTTACTAGTAAGGTTTACATACTATTATCTCACCACATCCAAGACTGTTATTCGACTCTTCAGATATTATGTAGAAAAGATAGTTCACTCACTCTCTTACATGTTCTTGTGTTCATTTATTCATTCATTCAGTAAATATTTATGAAGGGCCTACTGTGTACCAGGCACCATGCTAGGTATTGGGACTTTAGACAGATATAGATCCCTTCTCTCAAGGACCTTGCATTCTTGTGACAGAGACCTAACACAGACAGGCCTACAAACCAATGAGCCCATAAATTATTTTAGGTAGGGATGCATGTCAGTGAGTAAATAAAACAAGGTAACATGCTAGAGGGTAAGTGAGGATGGCTGCCATTATTAGCAGGGTCAGGACATGCCTCCCTGGAGGTACCGGAAGGAAGAGAAGTAACATGCTTGGTAAAGGTGTGGGGACAGCAAATGCCAACACTCTGAGGAGGGACCAGGCTTGAAACAATCAGAGTGCAGAAAGTGGGCTGAAGTAATGCAGGAAAATGGAGGTATTGGGTGGTGGAAAGATCATCTATTTACACAGAATGATCAAGGAAGAGAAAAGCAATACATTTTTTGGCAAAAAAGATCAAAGATTTTGAGACTGGTTTCATTCTGATGAAAATTTAGCTCATTGGATTTAGGGTATTTTCCATTTACATAACCATACTGTTAGGAATGCTTAAGCTTTATTTATTTTTTAATTATTTTAACATTAATAAAAGCAAAGGGATATTAACACTGTCCATAATTGTTAATAATATTCCAGAATAATATAGTTTTCTTTCACTATATGTCATTATTATTATTTTGGTGATTTGCTGCATCCTTTATTCTCAGTTCATTATAACCAATATTTTACGAAAAGTCTGAATTTAAATGTTTAAAAGATATTTAATTTTATTGCATTCATAGTATTTTTTTCAGTAAGAAGTGTTAGGCTCTCTGTATGTACTAGTGGAAGGGGAAAAAAACGCCCACACAAAATTAAGTAAAATCATTGTCTATATGGTAAGTGTTAAGAAAGAGAGGTCACGTGAAATTATGAGAATTCTTAATAGCAGGAACTGACCTAGTCAGAAAAGTCAGGGAAGTGTTAACCTATTCAAGAATTATATACTAGCAGTCCTACTTTAATTAGTCAATTAGAAGGATCTAAATAAGCTTCTACCCCCACTGTGGTCTTCCCTTTCCTTAGAGATAAAGTACATATAAATAAATACATGTTAAGGTGCTTCAAATTAATGTGGTCTCTTAAGTATAAAATTTTTCCTTTGTCATTTGCTTCTACTTTTAATTTGCTCAGCAAATCAATAGCCTCTCTCTACCTTTTTCATATTCACAAAAGGGAAGTCAGCCCTTGTTGTTGCACATATTGCACTAATTAATGATCAATGACAATTGGTTTATGGAGAGATTTGTGCTGCGTCCTTTGAGTTCTCTTTTCCCTTTCTGCACATGCTGCCTTAGACACTTGGGACACAGTTGCCAGAAGCTTCCAAGGGCTCCAATATCATCACCTTGCTCTCTCATCACCTTTCACGCCACACCTCCCTACACATCACATCGTCCTTCTGGTTGCCGAGGTGCCCCAACCTGCCAAGGCCCCTGCAGCTCGCTGATGCTGAAACCCACTCAAGCAGATGGCATGGCTCCCTCCAGGAGCGACTCCTTGCCAGGCATCGAACTTGCAGCCTCATCGTGTGGAATCTTTCAGGCTGAGAGCTTAAGTGCTCTAACCCATTATTGGCTGATAGAAAGCATATAAAACAGGACTTTAGAAACCAAGGCATGAATAAATAATCTCATGAGCAAAGCTGTAGTGTGGCAGTCCTTGGTTGAAACCTGAAAGCCTTTCTAACGTAGTGCCAGGGGATTAAATGCTATCACCATGTTTCAGGCAGTAATTTTTATTACATGTTTCATTCAGGATTTGGCATTGAAAAAGAAAGCGTTCTGCATACATCAAATTGAAATTAGAAGCCAGTACTCTGTTATTTGAAGCTTGAACACAGTCGTTTTGAGGGCATTATCTTCTATTGAGGTATTCCGTTTCCGTCTCTGTCTCTGTCTCCGTCTCCGTCTCTGTTTCCGTCTCTGTCTCTGTCTCTGTCTCTGTCTCTCTCTCTCTCTCTCTGTGTGTGTGTGTGTGTGTGTGTGTGTGTGTGTGTGTCTGATGCTTTCTCTCTTTCAACAGATATTACCACCTTTCCAGTTCCTGATAACCTTTCTATAATGGCTGGTACTTTTCAAAATTATTCTTCATGATGACATTTACAGCGGTAGATTCACAGCATTAGGAGAGTAACATCTTGTCTCAAACTGCACAGAAAATCAGAGATTAAAATAGGTAGAGAAAAAGATCTTGTCTCTTGTATGAAAACATAAAAGGCATCCACAGGGCAGCCATTGGGCAAAAGATTTAACTTGGGATTGGTCACTCTGAGTCAGGGAAAAACCTGAGGACCTGGGGTTCATTTAAAGTTGTCTCGGTCCCTGGTTAATAGGGCCCTTTGAGAGTACAGGCTCCACTCTAATGTACCTCAGGGATGGTAAGCAGGAGCTCCCCAACTTTCTACCATCAGCTCCCCTCCCCTTTTCTAATATTTTCTACCCTCATTTCTTCCCTCTAATAAGAGAAACTACATTTTATTATCTTAGTGGCTGGCACACCAATCCCTCTTCATGAAGTGACTTTGTCAGGAAAAGGCACCATGATTTTGATAACAGTTGTGGACAGAAGAAGAGATGCAGAGCAGGGGAGCAGGTAGGTTCGGATGCTTCATCAAGGAAGGCAAGAGAGAAATGGTGCTCAATGGGGTGGGGAAGAAGAGCAACGGATGGAGCTGTCTGCACCCTGGGAGTGCGCTGTGAAGGGCCCAAGGACCCCTGGAGATGGAGAGGCTCAAGCACACTTAAGAAATGTAACAACAAAGTTTCCATTTGAATTTCTGACGTGGAAGTACCCCTCTATCTCCCTCTCAACGCCTGCAGTAGAAAGGGTGATGCTGACACATTCCTGCTGTGAGCTGGCCTGGGATTTGCATAGAGGTAGAACAGCACGTAGCCAGCAGCGGCAGGAGGCCATCACAAAAGAGTTAGGCCTCTAAGGGGCTCTAGAGGAAATCTTTGGGGTGGAGTATGAACTGCCCGTGGCTATGGGATCTGGTGATTTGAGCCATATTTTGTCTTGGGTCTCCAAAGGGCAGGAGAACCTTCTAGTGATTTTAGGTTATAGTGTGTTTCAAGGGGCCTACAATACAGTACTTTGTAATAAGGGTTATGAAAACGAATGTTAGTGAGGTAGTTTGCAGAGATCCTGGCTCGCAGCCAGACAAAATGAGGGCAAAAAATGTGCTCAGTGCAAATAGGCAATTAGAGAAGGTTGGTTTTTTTGTTTTCTTTTTTAATTCCAATGGGCTGGTAGAATAAAATGTTATTTCATTCTGCTTATATAAGCATTTTCTTATTGGCATATATTAGAATCCATAGACAACCCATCGGGGAAAAGCCAGTTGTAACTGTTCATGGACTCATGCTCTAACAACATTCTCAGGAGTAAGACTTCCAGAAGAAATTGTGTTCCATTTCTCATTCCACATACCTGCAGATTGCTTCTTTTCTGGATTTCATCTTGGAACTCTTCTTCTCACCTTTTTATCCTCTCAGCCACAAACATGTAGGCAGCACCACCTTCCCTGTGGGGATGGCTGCCCCACCGTGCACGACTTGGGGAGTTTCCCCTTCTGAGCCCCTCCTCCAGAGGTTGCGTGGACAGTCCCTCAGACCTTTGGCCACTGTCTTCATGACCTGCCACAAAGTTCTGGTCTCATCTTCTCCCAGAGGACCTCAATTCCTCTTTACTTTAGAGCTTCTGTCCAGCTTCTCCAATATCGTTGGAGACTTCTGTGTGGAAAAGTTCAGAATAGCCCAAGGAGGGTTTTCTTCCAACACATAGACAATAGAATTTCAGAATGTGAACATTTTTTAACAGAGTTCCTTTTATTCTGTTTAGAAAAGCATTTTTACTGTTAGCATAAGAGGGGAGGATTTGCCTTTCTTGTTTTATCTGAGTCAAAAATAATGCAAGGTGTGTTGTTATGTGTGACTGTACAGAGGGTGCCTTAAAAAGGTATACTCATTTTAAGAAAGGAAAAAAAAAACTGTGTTAAGTAATTGTAATATTCAGAATACACCAATAACAAAAGATGAATGCAAGTCACATCTGACTTCTGCAATTACAAGAGGTTCTCAACGTGCTTACCATCAGCATCTGGACCAGCGGTTCTCAACCTGTGGGTCATGACCTTTTGGGGGTCAAATGACCCTTTCACAGGGGTCTCCTAAGACCATTGGAAAACACATGTCAGATATTTACATGACGATTCATAACAGTAGCAACATGACAGTTATGAAGTAGCAACGAAAATAATTGTATGGGGGTCACCACCACATGAGGAACTGTATTACAGGGTTGCGGCATGAAGAAGGTTCAGAACCACTGATCTGGACACTCTGATTATGGCGAACTACTGCTGAGCAACACTGACCAAAGTGTCCACTTGTGTCACTGCACATACCATTTCAATTTCTTCCTTAAGTACCACAAGTGTAGCTGGCTTTCTATGGTACACCACATCCTTTAAGGTCCCCATAGGTAGAAGTCAAGGGGTGTCAAGTCAGGAGAATGTGGGGGAACCTCAAACAACATTCTCCAATTTCAAATACCACTTCAAAAAGGCCTTGTGCTCCTGGAACGACAACCGTGCTTCCACCATGTTCTTCGGCTGACCTGCCTGTCACATGGTGACGCTCGCAGTCATTTGATTAATGCCATCTTTTGAGTGAAGGTTATGCTACACATTACTACTGTAATTCAATTCAATTTCTAAAAGTAATATATAGATAACATCCCTTAAAATGTGTATACATTTTTGGGCCCCTGGCATTTGTGAGTGTGTGTCTGTGCAGGAGAACATAAAAGAAAGGGAAACAATGACTAAACTCGCTGGGGGGCAATCACTTTCCATGAAGGACCATTACGGAGCTGAGTTTAAAAGAATTATCATTTGTGCAGTACATGTAAGGCCTCCAACAGTACTTCCAGCATTTGTTTTTATTACCTTGTCACTAAAGGGTTTCGTTTTAAGGGTGGGTCAAATATCAAAATGACATAAATAGCACGTTTTTATACTGCACATTTGTACACTCTTTGTTTAAAGCTGATAGGGCTGAGAAGAGGGGTTTGAGGAATGTGGGGGTGAGGATGTTAACTGGGACCAACGTTCAGCCACAGATGAGGCACAGATGAGGAAGCTGGGGGACAGATGCTGTCGTTTGAGAGAGTACCCTGACAAGACTGGATTTTAAATCCTCTGTGAATACCTACCTTTATGTCTTTCTTTTTCTACCCACAGCTTGTGCCACCTAAGCTTCTTAGTTGCAAGGAACAGAAAGTGGCTCAATTTTAAACAGACATGGAATTAGTTAGAATAATATTTGGGGCTCACACAGTCAGTGGGATTCTGAAGAGCAAACTTGAAGAATGGGAAGCAACGAAAGCTGCCTCAAGACCAGGCAACAGAACTGCCCTGTCTCAGGTCCCCTATAAGGACAGGCTGCCCTGCACAACACCTACGCAGTTGTGAAAAGTGTGACCCCCAAACAGCCCATTCTTTCCTCATACGCTCAGGATCCAGAGTTCTGGGAGGAAACGTTCACATGGCTCAGCCTAACTCAAGGGCCTCCTCATGAGGGTTGCACAGGGCTGGGTAGAGGGAGGGCTGGCCTCCTTGGCATCCCTGGTGGGTGGCAGTAAGTGACAGTTTTTCTTCTCAACAAGACCATATAAATGGAGGCGCTCTGCAAAGGGGGATTGGGATACAAACTGGAAGAGGGTAGGAAGTGGAAGGCTGCAAGCTAAAAAGTGATTCAAGTTCACCTCAGGCCTGCTAACTTAGCCAGGAGGGACTGGGGTGCTGTAGCACATCCTTACAAGTTTCATCCTGGTTGGGGTCTCGTCTTCCCTCAGCTCCAGGCCTAGTCCCACATCTGCTGTATTTCTGGGGGCAACTGCCCACGTGGGGACACAGCAATAAGAAGCTGTCTTCTGTTTGCTCACCTATCAAATAAGGACAAGAACATTTATCTCCGAGTGTTACTGTGAGGATTAAATGGGATATTTGTAAAGGGCCTTGTGCTGTGCCTGGCATTAAGCAGTGCTCAACAGATGTTATGCCAGCCCCTTCATTGTGCTGTGTGCCCAAATGTATGCATCGTTGTCACTTTATTTACCCCGTAAATATTTATTGCATGCCATTGTCCTTATTTTTCTCAGTTTACCAAGGACTGGTGGGGAACTTGTCCAGGAATGTAACCACTTTGAGTCCTGTAACTCTGGGCAAGATATTTAACCTCTCTGGGACTCAGTGGGATTGTCTGTAAAAGGGAGATAATAATCATACCTATGTTGAAGAATTCTTCTAAGCATTAAATGAGATAATCCATGGAAAGTACTTACCACAACGTCTAGCAATAGGAAACATTCAATACACATTAATTATTAATAAGAACCCCAAGAGTTTAAAAGTTTTTCTTTTATATCTTTTTTCAACCTCTTCTATCAGAGTAACATGTTTTACAAGTTTACCACAAGCTCTGGATTCTAAATGCAACCTATTTTCTAAAGACCCAAGTAACCACCAGAGCTGGACTGATATTAGGAGGGTTATAGTTCATCCTCTTTGCTGTGCCCGGGAGGCCATGTAAGCTGATCAGTGGAAAATTTGCTGACTGTAGTCTAGTGCTCCATCAACCCCATCTCACTGGATTGGTTATCGTCATAGCAATAGGCTTTGTTTCTATTTCTATCTACCTTCAATTAAAGCAAAAACATCAGATTTGGTGTGAGGGTTCAGCAACCACTGGATTCCGTGGCATATTTTACCATTTCTGTCTCATTGTTTGTGATGGGAGTGGTCAGGCTGTGTAGATAGGTAGGGCCTATCAGTGTCACCTTATCTAATCACTGCCATCTACTTATGGCCGACTGCCATGAGTAGGACATGGACATGGCACTTGCAGGACTTTAGCCTGCTTTTATGTCCTATCATTCCTTAAGTGGTTACTTAACATTCTCTCGATTATTCTTTGTAGAGTCTCTTTGGCATTACCAATTGCCATATTTTCTCATGGAATTAAATTAGTTTCAAATTCCTTTTCTCATGCTATGGTAGCTTGCATGTTTCTATGCTGACTCGAGCTTATTTTCTGGCTTTAGACCCAATCCCTTCAGATCTTTGAGTATTTGAGCACAACCTTTGCTTATTCAAAATAAAACTTCTACTGGTATCAATAACCTAATGCTCATTCTCTACTCCAAGTCATTAATAAAATTTTTATTGAGACCAGAGAGAGTAGACCTTCTGCCAAATATCTTGTCTCAATTGGATACTGGGGCATTTATCCATTTCCTTTGTTTAAAATAGTTTAGCCAATATTTAATTTATTTGACAATGTTTATTTTCAAGCTAATTTAAATTTGCTTCAGATAAAATTTTATTAAATGCTATATCAGATGCTTTATTAATGCCCTCTCCCATGCAATTCTGTATTATTTCCTAAACAAACTTTATAATTTTCCCAAAAGCAGCTATGATATTTTGTCTGAAACAATTTGTTTTAGTAAATACTTGATATTGCTTTACTATTGCTTGGGATTTTAAATTACCTTTCTTCAAAGTAATTGCTTTAAATTAACAATTGTATTTGGGGTAAAATTTTGAAAATTATACTTTCCATTTTTCTTATGCTTTTAAAAAATATGAACCACAGTGTTCCCTTTATCAAGAATTTGCAAATTATAAACATTCATGTATTTCCACACCAAATTAAAAAATTACACATGTGTAAAAAATTCTTTAAATTTTTATGCTTTCGTATAGACTGTGATTTCTTTCCAGTAATGTCCATTTTGAACTTTAGGAACTGAGATTTTTGTTGTTGTTGTTATTGTTACAATTTTTCAAATTCTGCAATATACTTCAAATTATCCTTTAATTTTATGTTTAAAGACAGGTTTTAAAATGACTGAACCTAGTGTATAACCTTTTAAAAAACTGTTGTCACTCATTTCATACATGTACTTATTCATATTATGTGTATTTTCTGCAATTCCTGTTTTCTGATATACTTAGTAAAAGCTAGGATTTCTTAGGTGGCTCTCATCAATGCGAGACAATGTAGTCACCAAGTACAGATTTTCTTTACATTTATTTTTGTACTCACTAGCTTGAGATGGCTTTTCATATAATTTGGGACTTTTATTTGCCAAGCGATGGGCTGTGAATAGTTTAATGTTTCCATATAACGCCATGAAACCTACACCATCTACCTAGTCATTTTCATTTCTCTCTATCCCTGGGGGTTTAAAATCAGCATCTATTGCATTTATCATTCCCTGTTTTCAACTACATACGATTTTATTGGACTAGAGGTTTTTTTCCAAATTTATCCAAATAGCCTCTCAATATTTTGCAAAATCACAGTTTCTATATGTCTAAGCATATAGCATTGATATTACGAAGCTTTTCCTTACTTTTTGTTGATTAATTTAAATTCAATATTGATCAACTGATGTTATGTTTATGAGAAACACTCTTAATATTTAATCTGAGGTAATTAGGTAATATTTTCAACTTTATCTACATTCAACTTAGTAAGTTTCTCACATCTTTTGTATATAAGGACATAATGACCTGGCATTTTTCATTTTCAAAGAACTTAAGTTTCTTGATTAAGCACTGCTATGTAGCATTAAATAAATACAAGGGCTGTCTGGAAAGTATCTAGCTATGTAATATGAATAGAGGCATTTTGGCTGGGTTTTTTCCAGACAGCCCTTATACACACTGTTTTTGGAATTAAACGTGCAGATGAGCATGTATGTGTTAATACCTTTCACTCACTTGCAGTTATGTCTAGTATTTTATTCATATCAAACTCTCCTCTGGTCAACTTTCACTTCCATAAAAAAATGTTCAGTCCTTGATTTTCTGAGCTCCTCATTACTGTTCTCCCTTAAAGAGCTTTGTTATCCACTTTTTTCCCTTTCCCTTTTCTAACAATGTTATAGTACAAAAGAAATAGCGAATACATGAAGTTTATTCAAGTAGTACCAAGAAGTGGTTATTTATGGAATGGCTTTCTGCAAAGAAAGGGGACATGATGAAATATAAAATAAGCCCATTCCCTGTCTTGCCTATTCCAGCTTCACAAGGCAGTACTTGTATCTTGGATGTCAGAAGAGGTCTTTTGGGGGCTGACACTTTGCTGTGACACTGTACTGACCACTCGGCACACTTTTTGAATTTCCTTGGTATCGAATTCTAGTTTAAAAGTTACTGGTCGTTATCAGAGCCAAAAATGCCACATTTAAAAAATTGTGATAAAATATTTACCAGGGTGCCAAAAAATGCATACACATTTTAAGATGTGTTATCTATGTATTACTTTTCAAACTTGAATTGAATTAGGATAGCAATGTGTAGTATGATGTTCACTCAAAAAAAGGCATTAATCCAATGAATGCTAGTGTCACCATGTGACAGGCAGGACAGTCAAGGAAAATGGCAGAAGCACAGTGGTCGTTCTAGGAGCACAAGGCCATTTTGAAGTGGTATTTGAAATTTGAGAACGTTGTGTGAGTTTCCCCTACATTCTCCTGACTTAACACCCCTGAACTTCTACCTATGAAGGACCTTAAAGGATGTGGTGTGCTGTGGAAAACCAGCTACACTGGTGGTGCTTCAGGAAGAAATTGAAATGGCTTGTGCAGTGATACAAGTGGTCACTGGTCACTGTGGCTCAAGCAGTAGTTCGCAGTAATCAGAAGTGTCTAAACGTTGATGGTAACCACTTTGAGCAGCTCTTCTAATTGCAGAAGTCAAATGTGACTTGTATCCATCTTTTGTTATCAGTATATAGTGAGTATTACAATTTTAGTACAGTTTTTCCTTTCTTAAAATGTGTATACATATTTTTGGCACTCTGCATATAACATGAAATTTACCTTTTCAGTCATTTCTATAGTTTGGTGGATTTAAGTACATTCACATTGTTGGGAAGCAATCACCACCACCCATCTTCAGAACTCCTTTCACCTTGTAACACTGAAACTCCATGCCTATTAAATAGTTACTCCCTCATTCCTCCTTCCCCCAGGCCCTGGCAAACATCATTCTGTTTTCTGTCTCTATGAATTTGACTGCTTTAGGTGTTTCATGTAGTGGAATCATACAGAATTTGTCATTTTGTATTCAATTTCGTTCCCTCAGCATAGTCTTTAAGGGTTATCCATGTTGTAACGTGTATCAGAATTCTTTTCCTTTTTTAAAGGATGAATAATATGAAAATATATATGCCACATATTTCTTATCCATTCATCTGTCAGTGAACATTTGGGTTGTTTCTACCATTTGACTATTTCGAATAACGTTCCTGTGAACATTGGTGCATAAAAATCTGTTTAAGTCTCTGCTGGACCATGTGGTAATTCTATGTTCTAATGTTTTGAGGAACCCATGAGTTTGTTTTTACCTTGAAGATGATTATTTCTTCCTATCATATTTCCTGGTTAGGAACATTTTACTCTCTTTTGACTTCTGAATAAATTTTTAGTTTTTTTTGTTTTTTTTTTTAACAAGTGGAAAGACCCTGGTTAAATAAAAAGCTAGGATTTATGGCACTCCTGGTTTAATAATTTTTTAAAAGGGCATAAAATTAATCTTTAAGAATAACAAGCTATAGTTTCTTTCTCTATAATAACAATTTAACAGACTAAAGTAAAACAAATTTTTAATGTTTTTCAAAACTATAATTTTAACTGACTGAATTTTTCTCATGATTATCTTTTTGTAATATTCTAGTATTTGAAGTTTTAAAATATTTTTCACTATTCATAAAGCTTACTTTAAAAGGAAATAAGAAGCATGATATCTTTATGAGCCAAAATTTAGGTCTGCCCTTTTTAAAACCATCCATGGCTAAAGGTCTGAACTTCCAAAACAATGCCATTAGAAGATGATTATCTGCATTGCCAAAAATTCTTGAATTGACTGAAGCTTTTTTAATGAACCCCCTGATGGATTTTTAAAAAAGATTGGGTTTATTATTAATTTTCTAAGAAGGTATCATAAAGACATTATAGTAAAATTGCCTTGATTTGTAGTTGAGTAATTAGAATTTGTGATATTACTATAGGGGTCATGAAGTTGGCTTTTTTGCAAAAGTTGTTCTGGGGAAAATAAAAGCCTATTAACAAGACTATAAACAAAGTTCCAAGAGAAAATGATTGCCTATTGAAGAGAGCCAGTGTTTTCAAGCATGTAAGAAATAGCAATTTAGAGACGAATTTAGAGCCAAAGCTTCAAACTCTTCTTATTGATTAATGCTTTAATAGACTTTTTGCTAGGCAATTTGGTGAGCACAGTTCTTATATATGTTTGTACAAATGTCACTTCTTGAATATCCAATTTGGGAGAAGACAGGGGAAAATTACACTTTTCTTGAGTTGTCTCTGGCACTATGTTCAGGTTAGTGCCTTTCAAATGCTTCAAATGAAAGCTTTCATCCTGAAAGTATTTCTACTTTATTTTCTGATTATGGTGTGTAGTCATAGCTGCTGACGAAGAATGGGGTCTGGCTGATGTAAATTTGAGAGAAAGAGCAAAAAGCTGGTTGGATTCCCTGTAGCTCAGGATTTTTGGTTTTGGGACTAGACATTCACCAACATCTGTTTCAAAAGAGAAAATGGAAGCCCACCCGAGAAGTCTAAGGGTCATCAGGAAATAGACTAACATCAGGATATTATATTAAAGCACATCTGTCTCCACTTTGGCATGGAAAGCCTATATTTAGATATTATTTTAAGAGCTCTGTTTAAAAATGCTGATAAAGTGAATTCCACACTCAGTTTTTGGTCAACTATGTTATTTTTCTTTTTCACAGATGTGCACACTTGGTACCATAGTCTGAAATATATGTTTTACCAAGACCAAAGTTTAAAAAATAAAAATGTGGAATTTCTCTTTCACAACCTGGCTTATAAACTTAAGAGCAGACATTGAATAGTTTATATATCCTTGGTGGAACGTCTTTTCATCATTATCTTACCTCGTGTGCATACAGGCGTGTGTATTTTACTGTCTTTGCCTAGAACCTCCTCTGTACATGTGCTGTAGTGATTGTCTTTAATTACGTGATTGTACGAAGACCTGGAGTGGGTCTTGAAGATTGGTGCCTTTTTGAATCAAGTCTGGTAGCATTCTTCTGCAAACCTAATTCTTTTATCTATGGGTTATCATTTAAAAAAAAAAAAGAATTTTTTTGAACCTGAGGTCTATATCAGCTCTACATCTGGGCTGGTTGTGGAGGTGCCCATTGGCACAGTCATCTCACAATTCTAGACTTGAACAACCTATTATGGGGTGGGTCAGTTACCATGTGTTATTTAGTGTAGTTTTTGACTCCTACAACATAAAATTTATTTGCATTTTTCCTCTTGGCTTCCTAGCCACTGGTTTGCTCTGTCGTTCTGAAGAAGACTAAGAGGTGATTTTTTTTCCCCCACATCACATTTTATTCTTCAAAGTCTGCT
Organism: Lyroderma lyra; assembly: GCA_004026885.1. NCBI lineage: Eukaryota > Metazoa > Chordata > Mammalia > Chiroptera > Megadermatidae > Lyroderma > Lyroderma lyra. The sequence continues at coordinate 25,321 of PVJL010005247.1, read as the reverse complement.
GAATCTGCTAGCAATAGCAGGAGTTTCTTTGTAAGGTTGGAGGGAACAGTTAAAGTATAACTGACATTGTTGCTGAAAGAAAACCAATAAAAGTATTATTACTGTTATTCAGTTATTAAGAAAGGGAGAGTCTTAGTTTGGTGCTAATACATCTTTAACATCTCTCTATAACTTCCTTTTTCAGTGAAAAGAGAGAGCAGGCCTCAGCCTCAGAGTCTAGCAGGCAACTGTTTCAAGTGAGAATTTAACAACATCATTGTGCTTTTATTTCTTTACAGTTTGCTTCTATTTGTGGCAAATAGTACAATTTTTAAAATCTCTGTTGTCCTAAGGATAGCACAGAGATTTAATGATGGCCAATTCCTCCTGGCCCTCAACTGGTTATGGTAATGTTACATAATTTAAATTCAAGACAGTAACATTCTCATGAAGTCTTTCTTCTTTTAAGAAGCAAGAGCTGGTGAAAATAAAACTACTTTCTCTCTGCCATCAGTGGTATGCTTTTATAAAGAGAGAGAGATAAAAGGAAACAGTGTGTAATAGTATACAACATAATTTGTGTCACTCATGAGCAGCTGAATGTATGTACTGGAAGAAATGTAAGTCTATGCACCAGGCAGAAGCTCTGGTTCTGGACCCAGCCCAGCCTCAGCCCTGTGTGGGCAGGTCCCAAAACTGTTAGGGAATTGTGTTGCTTCACAGACATGAGTAATAGTTAGATTGAAACAGTGTTTAGGTTAAAAACTATTTTCAAGTAGTTTTTTTAAAAAGTCAATCATTCATATATATATATATATTTATATATTTAAATACATTTATTTTAGAATAGTTTTAGATTTACAGAAAAATTATGAAGATAATGGAGGGAATTCCCATATACAACACAACTCTTCCCTATTATTAACATTTTGCCTTAGTAGGGTACATTTGTCACAATTAATGAGCCAATGTCATTATTGTTACTCAAAGTCCCTATTTTATTTTAATTTCCTTTGTTTTTCTCCAATGTCCTTTTTCTGTCCCCAGATCCCATCTAGGATAGCACATTACATAAGTCATGTCTCCTTATCTCCTCCTGACTGTGACACTTTCTCAGACTTCCCTTGTTTTTTTGATAACCTTCATAGTTTTGAGGAACACTGATCAGTTATTTTGTAAAAAGGTCCTCAGTTGGATTTGTCAGATTTTCTTCAGCTTTATTGGTGTATAATTGACAAATAAGTGTATTTTTTAATCTTTTGTGTAAAAATGAATAAAATTGGGGCTTTTCTGATTTCTAAATTAGGGAGGAGGGAAAGTGCAGAAATCTGTCCACTAAGGTTTAACTCCTATCTGTGTGATTTTAGGCAAGTTACATGGAGACAATAATAATATTCACCTCATTCAATATAAAATGCTTAGAACAGTACCTGATACATAAAACTATTGTTTTACATTGTGATTTTACTTTACTGGAAGAACTGTTTGGCTGATTAATCTCACAAGTCTCTGAATTCTAATGTTTTTACAGTACATATTTTTAGAATGTAACTCAGAAAGCCAAATTTAATAAGAATCATTAAATTAGTGTATTTGGGAGTGTTTTATGTTTGCTTGCTAAGTTTATGGGGTTTTTTAAATTATAGTTGATATGCAATGTTATATTAGTTTTAGGTATATAACACAGTGATTGTGTATTTATATACTTTTCAGTGTGATCACCATGATATGTCTAGTAATTACCTGTCACCATACAAAGTTATTACATTATTGACTGTATTTCCTGTGTTGTACATTACATTCTTATGACTTTTTATTTTATAACTGGAACTTTGAACTTCTTATTCACTAATTTTATGTTTTAACTTCTAGAAAATGTTGATAATTATGTGCTTATCACTGTTGTACTTTTTCTCAATGGGATTAGTGTCTGGGAGGCTGAAATCAAAATGTTTTAGAAGTGACACCAGAGAAAACAAGTCTAGCCTTTGTTGACTATCCCTGTATTTTGTGAAAATGTCCAACAAATAGAAACTAATACCTGCACAGAGAACCTGCCTTCCTTGATATCATACATTGTGTTGTTTATTCTGTCTTGGAAAGAGCAGTGTCTACATCACCATGCATATTGCTGCAGTGTTTAATTAGCTGAAGTCTTTTGATTTCATCAGTACCTTTGGGTCCTTGACCTCTGGCCTTTTTGGCTCCAGAATGACTGCAGGTACAGGTCTATTTGCTTGTCAAGAACCTGGTATTGAGTCTCCTCTGCCCCACGCCTACTCCCTTTTCAGTAAACAATACATTCTAATATAAAATAGATGGGAATGATAGCTTATCAGGGAAACTGCCAAGACCCTGGAGTCTCTGTCTCCTTGGAAAATTACTCAGCCATATTTAATGCCATAGAAATCAACTTCCTGAATCCCAGAATTAGCCTGTCCTTTTGGTATTAAGCAGCACTGCTGATATGATCTATGCTAAAGGAAGAAGAGAAATGAGGATCTATATCCTACTGTCTTAAAATAAACACAGGCAAATCTGTTGGATAAATTCATCATATTTTAAAATTCAGAAGGATGTGAAAATAAGCATGAAGAGATAACTGAATGCAGAGAGGATATATGCCTTTGGCACAAATTCTTTATTAGATAAGAATTAGAGAGATGCTAAGAAGGCTTGAGATGTTATGTATATAGTATACCCTAACTCCAAAAGCTAATTATAATTTTAAAATAATCCAGTGGAGTGGCTAAGAGTGGCTTTTGAGGCAGGCTGCCAGAACTGGGATCTCAGCTGCACTGTTAATTAGCTGTGGGATTCAGAACACACTATTTCACTCACTGTGATTTCCACTTTACCCTGTATCTATTGCTGTATAACAAACTACCCCCACACTTAGTAGCATAAAGCAATGACTGTTTTATTAAATCTCATGATTTTGTGAGTCAGAAATTTAGGCAGGACTCTACCAGCTGTTCTTTTGCTTCGTGTGGCATTGACTGGGCCATTTGCTGGTGTTCAGCTGGCAGCTGCTCTGTTCTGGATGGCCCAAGAAGAATTCCCTCATAGTCTGGTGCCTGGATGGGATGGACTGGAGAGCTGGGCTCAGCCATCCCCCTGCCCTTAAAGAGGAAAATGTTGGTTTCCCCTTGGGGGTAGTTGGGCTTTTTACAATGACAGCCCAGGGCTCTGAAAGGGAGTGTACAAGAGACAGCAAAGGGCATCTCTTGAGTTTTGGGCCTGAAAACAGGCCCTTCATTACTTCCCCCACAAACTACTGACCAAAGCAGTCACAGAGCCTGCCCAGATTCAAGCACATGGACTTCTACTTCATCTCTCAAGGGAAGGAGTATCAAAGAATTTGTGACCCTTTTTAATCAACCACAGATGGTGATTATAATAGTTCTAATCTAATAAAGTAAGGATCAAGTAAGATAATATATTAATATATATTAAGTGCTCAACAGCATCCATCACAGACTAGATGTTCCTTAAATGTTAGATGTTATAACATACTATTGCCACATAAAAATATATACAGGTATAATTCTATTTATAAAATATATGTTTGTGTACTATCTATAGGCACACAGGCCATAGATATATAACTATGTATCTATTTATCATTACATTTGTATAATTACCAAAATGGTGGCCAAGATGGATATTAGTAATATTTAGGTTATTTCTAATTTCAGGTTTTTAGTGTTTGCATGGTGAATCACTTCCCTTACTGTGGGAAATAAAAGGATCTCTGCAGGAAAATTTCTTTTATTTAGATGTTTTCTTTTAAATAAAACTGAACATAACTCAATACTAGAGCAACTTACCTGCTTCTGTGTGCTAATCTCTTAGTAGCTTGTGGCAGAGGTGCTCAGCCCATTAGCCTTGGAGAGAAGAGCCAGAACATTGGGTAGTACATTTCACGGGGAACAGGGAATGCTGGGAGAGTTATTTTATCCTGGGAATCATTTTACAGTTTTGTGCTTTCAAATCTAAACTTTAAAAAGACATCATGTAATTAATAATGGAGAGTAAACTTCCATGACAAAAGACTAGGAGAAACAAGGTGGTGCTCCCCTAAGAAGAATGATTTTTCAAATACAAAACAGGGTCACACGTGAAAAGGTTATTGTAACAAATGTGCCAAAGTGTTATATGAAGGCAAAGGATTTAGAAGATAAATGCAAAGTCCTGTACACAGATGTACCAGAGTATTAGACCAAAGAATGGGGACAGAGAACCTTGAGAGGTTTCAGAAAGAATAACCACATTGCAGCAGAAATGCCACTCAGAACGTGCCACATTACAGAACTGTCAGCATAACATTTTTGCACATGAGATGGAGCACTTGCTCTCTATGGCCATACCACCCTGAAAGGGCCTGATCTCTTCTGATTTCAGAAGCTAAGCAGGGTGGGGCCTGGTTAGCACTTGGATGGGAGACGGAGCGCTTGACAGCAGAAGGGTAAAGGAAGGAAGAAACTCAATCAGGCTTTGCCAGCAACTCTTGGAACTTGAAAACACCAAACTAAAATGTCATCCCGAACAGTAAAGTAATTCTTCATTTTTCACACCTAACTCATCCATGGGAGTTTGACTTAACTATATCCAGCTGATACAAAAGCCACTCAAAATTACCGTCTTAGAAAACAAAGTACAGGAAAGTGTGGGTTATAGCTTATGGCCATGCGCAGTCCAGAACAGTTCATGTTCTAAGTTCTGCTGGCTGAGATGCCTGGTCCTCTGCTCCCCTCTGGCCTCCCTGAGGTGTCCTGCCTGATCACCTGGACGTCTGCTCCTGCATCTACTCCTAATGTTTATTGGATAGCAGAACTTCATTCCTACCAACTGTGGTCATGACCTGATTGCCTTCATTCATTTTATTTTTCTTTTGGATTTTCAGTATTTTATTTTCATAATTGATTTGTATGTACTCTTTGTAAATTAAGAAAATTGGCCTTTTTCATATATGTAGCAAATATATTCCATGTTTATTGTCATTTGATTTTTTTTCCAAATAGATGTTTTGGTAAATTTGACCAGATAATCATTTATTTCCTTTATGGTGTCTAGGCTTTATATATATTACCTAGAAAGCATTTCTTATTCTAAGATTATAAATATGTACATCTGTGTTTTCTTTTATTCCTATAATTGGTTTATTTTTTAAATCACTGGCTGTTCTGATTTTATAGTTTCAGTTAAAAAATATCTGATTAATTTGGACTTACTTGATAGACATTTATCTTTTTCTAAGTGGCTCGATAGTTTTCACACTGTAATTTACATATTAATTCATTTTTTCCATTTCAATTTGAATACTCTAAATTCCCATGTAAATTAGAGTCTATTTTTGGCTTCTCTGTTCTATTCTTTGATCTTCTCATTTCCTTTTCAGCACCGAACTGTTTTTAATTATTGTCGTTCCATAATACATTTTATTATCTGAGAGAGTTCATCCCCCTCATAGCTTTCCTACATATAAACAAGATCAAGTAATACAGTACAAAGAAAGAGAAGCTCTCATTTACAATATTACTAAAAAAGAATTTTGGAACAAACTTAAAGAATGTACAGACCCATATAAAAATTTTTAAAAATATATTAAAAAATATAAGAAAAAAACTGAAAGATAAAGGCTCAGCAATGTGAAACTGCCTGTTCTTTCTCCATAACTTAATATAGTGTCAATTAAAATACTCACAATATTTTGAGGAAAACTTAAAATGATGCTGATGCTCTCCCAAAGGAATAGGCATTCAAGAATGGCCATAAAAGGGCTCTTCGGTTTTGTAACCTTATTAATTTTCTTTATTCTCCTCATTTAGGCTTTTAAAGACTTACAGAAGTGACCCATGCTTGTGGGTAAATGACTGCAAACCTTACAGAGGTGTAATAATAATACCAACAGCCGACAGTGATGGTCAATTCTAGGTGCTAGGCCTTGTTCTGAGTGTCATTTGGATGAAATGTTCATGATCTCATTTCATCCTCGTGCCAGCCTTATCAAACTAGCATTCTCATTGTATAGATGGGTAAACTAGACACAAAGAGGTTAAGTAACTAGCTTAAGTTTACTTAAGTGGTAGACCTGCAAACCCTGAATTTTTAACCAGTGTGTGTATCATTTTGCCTTCCTCTGAGTAAATAATAAAGAGAGAAAAGTTCCTCTCATACCCTAGCCCCATTTTCCAGACTCCTTGCTGTGTATCTGGTTCATTTATGTACCTGTAATCATATAAAATGTTCTCATAAAATAGAGCAATTTAATATACACAATGTCCTGCACTTTATCACTAAGCACCATTTAAAGGTTTTCTCCATGTCAGCACATACAGAACCACTACATCCTTTTTAGCAGTCGCTCAGGATATAGATGTACCATAATTATTTAACTAGCATCTTTTTTTGATGAGCATATAGGATGTGATTTCACATTTGTTAGTTTGTTTCCTCTTTCTTCAAGAACCAATTGTTAACCCTTATCATTTCATTGTGGAACTCATTTCAATCTTTTCTCATATTTCACTGGAGGCAGGATCTTGGACATACTCAACTGTCTTATAAGAATCCAGCAGTTTGCTAAACCCAGCAATCCTTTTCCTTCAGCAAACAATTTGACAATGCAACTCACGTTTTGAGCTTTATTTGTTAAATAAATTATTGGAAAGCTGTCCTTTTCTTTATTGATTCTCAAACATTATTTCAAATCTCTATGTGCATTTTTTTTGCCCTTGAAATAGTTTCTCAATTCTATGTACTATCTATCTGCAGTCTCCCTTTCAATGCTGTTTGCTGGTTTTTAATCTTCCAAGGTTATCATAAATAATTAATCATCATCATGAACATTTATTGACTTCCCCATGAGCCAGGCCCCATGTTAAAAGCCTCATACTCATTATCTCATTTTATTCCTCATAACAGCCCAGGCTAAAGAAGGTAATAGAAGTATAAAACTCCTTTTCTCCAATTTTACACATAAAGAGAAACTGAGGCACAGAGATGTTAGAAAGTTGTCTTTAAAAAACAAACACACACACACACACACAAACAGAAAGTTCCCTAAGATGTGGTACAGGGACTGGAACCCTATGTATCTAACTTTTAAATCTAGCCTCCTAACTTCTATCCTTTCCTGCCTCTCTTTTAAGCCACCACCACTCTTCTCTGCCTTTTGAACACTCAACTGTTCCTAGGAAGAGATTGCACTCTTTCCTGATCTCCCTTTTCTTCTCTCATTACCTCGGCTTGTAGCAAGCATTTCTCATTTGGTCATTTATTTGTTTTTTTGGCTTCAGCTTCCATCCTTTTCTTCTTTCTCTGTGCATTTCATTAGCCATTCCCACAGCTGGGAGCATTTATTTGTTTTTTAAAAAGACTTTGGCTTTCTTCCTTCCTTTGAGTTTTCTTTGTATCACTTTTTAAACATGTCCTGCCATTCTCTTATCCTTTCCAAAGCTAGGAGGGCTTTCATCAACTTGATCATTCCTCTTACATATTTATTTCTTCTTGTTTGAAGATAATTTGATTGTCTGCCATCTACCTCTGTAAAATTTCCCTCATTTTGATAGATTATTTTCAGTTATTTCCTTATCATTACTAAAGAGGCTTTATTCCTTTCATAGCTCCTAAGTTCCCTTGGCCCCGTGCCTTTTTGCAGGACTGTTAGCATGTGTGCTAAATAAGTAAGTTATCTGTTTTTATTGAGGGATTCTAAATGTTTGGTTTAGGGGTAGCTTTGATTTACTTCCAGTGTCATCACCTTTTCCAAAGTCTCATTTGAAATTCTTTCCTGCTGCTGCCACTTAGTATTATACATAGGAAATGAGAGTCAACTCTTTCACCTTTCCCCTGTCCAGTTCATAGGGGTGACCACGCATATTCCCACACAAAGCTTGTCTTTAAAGCTTCTGGATCATATGTTTAAAAAGAGGGGTGAAAGAAGAAAGCAACCTACCTTCCAGTCGCATTCTCTTTCTATAATATAGTGACTGGAACCATGGAGCTCTTTTATAGGCCTTTCATTGACAATACATTTTCTTATTTACGCTTAGCCCTCTTTCTCATCCTAACATTTATGTTCTTGGTAAACCATTTGATATCCTGGAAAAGATCAAAGCTTTAAAGTAAGGCAGAAATTATTTTGGATCTGGCTCTGCCATTTACTGTCCTATATGATCCTGAATAAACTACTGAATGGCTTCTAGTCTATTTTTTTCATCTTAGTGGTAAGAAAATTTACCCTGTGGTTGTGGGAAGGCTGAGAGGAAATGAAGAAAAAAATGTACAGCACAATGCCTGGGTAGAACAGATGCTTTATAAATGGGAGCTGCTCTTATTAGTGTGTCATGATTACTTATTACTAATGGCCTTCTGGATTTACATCCTGTAACTTAAATTTAATTATTTGGACTCTTCTGTTTTTATTCTTTTAGGTTGTTCTTTGCATTTTCTTTGTTTTTTTCCCACCCCTCTTTCATTCTTTGCATGTTATCTTTCACCCATCAGGTTTGACTTAATGTCTGAAAAAACAACAACACTTTATTGAGGTACAACTGACATATAAAAAACTGTACATAGTTAGTGTACACAACTTGATGTGTTTGGAGATAGTATGCACTCAAGAAACCACTACTGTAATCTATGCCATAAACATGTCCATTATCACAAAAAGTTTCTTCCTGCTTCTTTATTTCTTTATTATGATTATTACTGTTATTTTTGTGGTAAGAACACTTAACATAAGATCCACACTCTTAAAAATTTTTATATTTTACTTTTGTTCTGTCTACTATGATCATATAATTGTTTTCTGCATTTGCTTTCTATTGCTTTTTCTGGATGCCTTCTTTATTTCCTGTGGACATTTCCTTTTGCCTATATGGGAGTAGTAGTAATGTACTCCTAATATAATAATAATCTAATTAAAAGAAACTTACCAAAAATTTCAAACAGTTAAGTGAACAAAGAGACCATTAATAACTGCTTTGGAGAGCCACCAAAATGTGTATGAAAATGATCTGAAAGGAAGTGAAGGAAAGCTGACCTTAGTGTGATTCTAAGAGAATTATAAGACAATGCTTAGACTGTGTCATTCTCTGTTTGAAAAAATGACCATGAGTAGAAGATGGTGAATGGTCAGTCTAAGAAAATGTTTCTCAAATGCAGTCCATAAACCTACAGGACAGAGAAAGTAAGACTTGAGGTATTTATTTCAGATCTACTCATCAGAACTTGATAGGTTCTATTGTAATACCAAACAACTCCAAATAGTCCTGGCTTAATGTTAATACAACAAAAGTTAATTTCTTGCTCACCCAAACTCAGAGGCATGTCTGGAAACTCTCTAGAACATCCCACTTCCATTCAGTGACTCATTGGTCTAGGACTCCATATTTGTGGCAGCAGAGGAAGAATAAATGAAGAAATACACTAGGATTTCTCACTGTCTCTGCCTCATCAGTGGCACTTGTTACTTCTGATTACATTTTATTATCTAGAACCAAGCATGTAGCCCTGTCCAACTTCAAAGGAGTTAGTAAGCTCAGTCTTTCTTACACCAGGAAGGAGGGGAGAACTGGATGTGAGGATGAGCACCGATAATGTCTTCAAGCCCTACTGAATCTGAGCCTTAATGTGTGTAAGTTTGGGAGGGAGGAAATCTACATTTAAATAAGCTTCTCCCCAAAAGGGAACTCTTGTACACTTTGGGTGGAAATATAAGTTGGTGCAACCTTTATGAAAAGCAGTATGGCAGCTCCTCAAAAACTTAAAAAAAGAACTGTCATGTGATCCAGCAATCCCACTCTGGGCATATATCCAAAGGAAACAAAAATAGGATCTTGGAGCGGTATCTGCACTCCCATGTTCATTGCACCAGTATTCATAATGGTCAAAATATGGAAACAAACGAAGCATATGTCAATAGATGAACAGATAAAGAAGTTGTGGTTTACATGCAATGGAATATTATTATTCAGCCATGAGAAAGAAGGAACTCTTGCCATTTGCAACAACATGGGTGGACCTTGAGGGCATCATGCTAAGTAAAATAAGTCAGACAGAGAAAAACAAATAGTATGATCTCACTTATATGTGGAATCTAAAAAAAGCCAAACTCATAGAAACAGAGTAGAATGGTGTTTACCTGGGGTTGGGAGGTGGAAGAAATGGAGAAATGTTGGTCAAAGGACACAAACTTCCAATTATAAGATGAGTAAGGTCTGGGGATCCAATGTAATGCATGGTGATTATAGTTAACAATACTGTATCATATATATATACTTGCATAATACTGTATTACATATTTGAAAGTTGTTAAGAGGATAGCTCTTAAATGTTCTCAACACAAAAACAAACAAACAGCAAAACAAAACAAAATGGTAATTATGTGAAGTGATGCAGATGTTAATTAACTCTAAGATTAATCATTTCCCAATACATACATAAATGTGTCAAATCAATATATTGTACATCTTAAAGCACAAAATATTATATCCCAACAATATCATAATAAAAAATAAAATAAACAAGCTACCCAGTTGATACTGAAAGTTGGAAAACAGCCACATAGAGGACAGAGTATGAAAACTCCAGGGACAGAAGTGGGCTGTGTTTTTCCAGGTACTATCCAAGGCAGACGTGACTGTATCAGACTCGGCAGGTGGGGAGTGACCTGATGCACTGGCAGCTCCCAGGTATGCTACCATACAGCTGCACCAGGGGTCATGGAACAGAAGGACTCACAGACCGTGTTAAGGCACACAATAACCTGATTTATTTTTATAGATCAATTTAAAATTCATGGCAAGAAGCAAGTTATTTTAGTTTCCTAGGGCTGGTGTAATAAAGTACTACAAACTGGGTGGCTTTAAAACAATAGACGTGGGAGTTCCCTGGTGGTGTAGTGGCTTAAGGCTTCAGCGTTGGTGCTGTCAGCGCTGTGGCCTGGGTTCAATTCCCAGCCAGGGAGCTACCCACATACCAAAAACAAACAAAAAAATAAAATAAAAAATAAAAAATAAATAAAACAATAGACATTTATTCTCACAGTTCTGGAGGGTAAACGTCTGAAATCAAGGTGTTGCAGGGCTCAAGAGGGGAGGATTCTTCCTGGCCTTTTTCCACCTTCTCTTGTATCCTTGGTATTCCATGGCTTATAAATACATCATTCCAATTGCTGCCTCCATCCACACATGGAACTGTCTGCTTATAAGGACACTAGTGGTTAGATTTAGAATCCACCTTAATCCAGTATGACTTCATCATAACATAATTACATTTGCGAAGACCCTATTTTCAAAAAGGGGTCACATTCACAGATACCTGCAGTTAGGACTTTAACATACTTTTTATGGGGACACAGTTCAACAACCCACAACACAAGGGTGAAAGAAATGGGCTAAATTAACACACTCAGATACAGTGTGAGAGTGGTGGAAAGATCACACCACCAGATTCCTGAGCTTTACAATGGTCACATGACTGTCCACCTCTCTGCCTTCTCTAAAGATGTGGTTATAAGGACCAGAGTGAGTTGAGGTTTGAGTAAGGGAGGGTCCAATCAGACAGAAGGTGTCTGAGCTCAGTGCTAATTAACGTACTGAGCAACTATGGCCAGAGGACACAAGGGGCCACGAAGGGTGAGGTCGAACTAGCTCTCATGAACAGAGTATTATGTATCTCATGCTTTAGTGTATCATGAATAATTAGTGTTACTTGGTCTTTCCATCCTTTTTCATGTATCTTTTTTATCTTCTTTTTATCATTCTTTTATCTTCCATACTATTTTTCTGCTTATTTATTGAATACACATTATGTTCTACTTATGTTTTCTATGTCTAAATATGTTACCCAGATCACTACTTTACATAGATATGCTTAATACATCTTATGAGTTTCATGTATCCCATTTATTTTCTCGTCTTCTATAGCAGCATCAAATATTCTCAAGCAGTACATTAAACACACAAGCATTTAGGTAACAGCAAACCTTTACTGAGTCCTTAACATATGCCATCAGCACATTATAGGCATTAACGAAGTGGATCCTCACAATAACTCTATAAAGATGCAGTTATTAAAGAAGTTAATTATAAATTGACTCATAAGAAACTGAGATGACATTGGTACCTGCAGGTGGGACACTGTATATCAAAAACTTAAAACCTGTGGAATTAGTGTGAGATCAGGTGGAGAGTAGAATGTACCTGGAGCTCTCAGAGAGTGTTAGCTGAGCGGCCTGTAGGGCCTGGAGAAAGCTGCTGGTGAGGGCAGAAAGGACATTAGGGAAATGTTACTGGAAGCTGGAAGAAAGGGGATCCTTGTTATACTGGTGGAAGGCTTGGTAGCACTGCTACTAGCAATAGTGAGGGAAATAGGAAGTGTTCCAGCTAAGGAGATGTGCAGCAAGAACATTAGAATTGTTGCCTCGTTTCTTCTCATGGACTATGGTGGGAAAAAAATGAGAAGAGATAGAAGAACTAACCAACAAAATATTAAGTATAAGGAAGCCAAGAGTTGTTGGATTTGGAGGGGGGAAAAGCTATTTGTCTCCTAGCTTCTTCAGAGGGCATACAATTCTCAAATGAAAAAAGGTCCTCGGGCCAAAGATCAAATACAGGCTGGGCCCATCAGATCCTTTGTTAAGATTTCAGGAGGACCTTCAGGACGTTTCAGATAGACTGGAGCTCCTGTACGAATATGAAGCCATGGCTCTTAGACGCTCCTCAGGAAACACCAACGCTTGTAAGTATCTGAAGGATGCTTGTTTCACTGCCGTCTCAAAGGGAGCCTACCACGAGAAGGGCTTACCTCAAAGAGATTTCCAGTTGTAGCTTTTGTCTAATGGAGTGACTCTAATATGATTTATACCAAACCCACTAAGTTTTAAAGAGAATTGTTCTCGAGGAATCACCACCAGCTTGGCCTAACAGGACAGATACAGTACAAAACAAACCAAAAGCCACCTAAAGGTCCCCTCCCAAACCTTTGCTTACAATGTAAGAAATTGTAATGGCAACAAGCCATTGTGTGTGTGGGACCTACTATTAGGACAACTTGATGAGTTGGTTGGAAACAACTGAAACAATGTTCATTTCTCAGGAGCATTTTAAGAGAAAGTAAATAGCTTTCCCAAATCACTGAACTGCCGTCTTATTTAAAAGCAGAGACATAACTTCAATAAGTAAATTTTGAAATTCTTTAAATCTAAAATTCTGTAATTCTATTATATCTTTATTAAAGCTAAATAAATATACAATAAAAAACAAACCAACAAACCAAAAGCTTGATGCTCTAATGGGGGCCTTGGGAGGGTGAGTGTATTTTGCATGGGAAAGCAACAGAAACAATTTGTAGCCAGAGGGCAGACTCTTGCAGTTTTAAGACATGACCCCACAATTCTTTGACACGGTCCCCATTGAGAGGTGTGAGTGTGGCCCTATGTCCTCTCCTTTTGAATTTCTTCACATTTCTGGCTGCTGATCAATAGAATATGGCATGTGCCAGTCTCTGGGTATGAGCCTTAAGAAACTGACAGCCTTTACTTTCTGTCCCTAAGGACACTTGCTCTTGGAATCCAGCCATCATGGTTTGAGGAAGCCCCAGAAACCTATGGAGAGTTACACTTGAGGAACTGAACCCCAGACCCATAGTCCTGGCTGAGCTCCCAGACAACGGTCACTACCAACTTGCCATCATATAAGTGGATCATCCAACCCTATGGTGGCCACCTCAGCTAATGGCACGTGGGACATATATTCAAGCTGTTTTTGCCGAGTCCTACCAAATGGGCAATTTGAAAGAGAGAGAGAAAAAAGATTGTTGTCTTAAGCCTTAAACTTTGCACTGATCTGTTACATAGGAATAGATAACTGGAATGTCCCACTTTATAGATAAGAAAATTGTGAAACAGATTAAGTCACATAGCCAGGGCCATATAACTGGCAAGTGACAAATCTGTGTGTGCTGTAGTCTAGGCTATTCATCTTTGTGCTTTAAAACTTCTCTTGTGCCAATGCCATCTTCATCAAGTGATCTTCCAAGTCTAGTTACATTCCTCTGGATACTGCGTGCACACATGTATGTCTATGTCAACTTTCTGGTGTGTATGTCTCTGAACGCCTGGGCTCTGGACCCAGTCCCAGTGCTGATAAAATCCAGCTTTTGAGCCTACAGGGCTGAAGGCCAGCCCCTGGAGCTGGTGGATCAGCACATCAGCACATGCAAAGGCTGCCCAGGGAGCTGGAAGCCAGAACCTTCTCTGGCCACAGGCTGGCACAGCCCTGAAATAAAAAATTCTCACTTCTACAATATGCATTCATGCATGTCCTTTTCATTTCCCCAGCTCTGTAATTACTGCTAGTGCTTTCCCTTGCACTCACAAGTTTCTTATTATTCCACCTGTTTCACTCTCCGACCCCTCCAGTCTCACTCCTCAGTCCTAAATTCACCTCCTTTATTTTTCCTCATTTTCTTCTGGAAGCCTCTTCTCCTCTGGCTTCTCCTTTTACAACTTCTGGAGCCTTCTCTGAATTCCTCTTGGCAGATGTTACTGGCTCAGTTGTTCATTCATGTTAGCTGGCCCAGCTGTGTGGGACCGCTTTTCATGTTGACGTGAATTGAACTGTTTGCATAAATATGTTTTAGTTTTGTCATTACAAAGATTGTATAAAATTCTGTTTTTAAAAGGATGTAAAACTAGGGACTTACTCTCATAAAATATCTAGGTAGATTTTTCCGCACATTGACCTATCTTCTGGGGTTATCTCTTAACCAGTTGACCTACTTGCCTAATCGCATCCATCTCTTCGCCATCCATCACCATTTATTCATGACTTTGGCTGTCTCAGCATACCTTTCCCATTTCTAACTAAAGAGTACATCATGGAGAGTTAACCCCAACCATCTTACTATAATTCTTTCTCCTATATATTCTCCATGTATAAATTTCAAATGTCGCTACTTTTCCTGCAATTGTTAAAAACATCACAAGGACCTTTTAACCTGAGCCCAAATTGATTGCTTTTATCATCCATTTTTGAAGAACTGAGACTTTAGCCTTGGCCTGTGAAACGGAACTGCCACAAAATTATTTTTGTAGGCCTAGCCTTCTCTGTAGTAAGCTTTCAATAATCTAGCTGTGCTGATGATTTGAAGCTCTTCTATTTTCTGGAATTTAAATGATTACAAATGACACCCCTCAAGTTCATCCTGACTCCATTAATAATCAGAGTTTCTACCGCACCGTCTTTCTGGAGAGCCGCTCTCATCGCTGTTGAGTGAATCCCCACCATAAATCTCCCCCGGAAGGCCTTCCTGCTGTCGGTCCTCCCCACGCTTATGCCGACTTGGCTCAGCTTTCCTTATCTTCTGCTGAAGCCTTAAATGGAAGATAGAATCTGCAGGCTGGCCTGTTTGGCTTCGCTTCCTGGGCCACCCTGCCCTGCTTTTTCCTTCCCTTCGCCATCCCTGCCTCCGTTGTTAGCTTCATCCCCTCTCTCCCCCTCAGAGTTCCCTCCCTGCTGCTGGTGGTGAATGCTTTCCAGACCCCCAAGAGTCTATATTTTCACAGCCCTTCTCTCTACTGCTGTGTCTCCGAAGTTCTACTTTCCCACTCAGGTGTTTGCACCTGGTGTTCCGAGCATCCCTACGCTCTCACTCTCTCTCTCCTTCTCCCTCTCTGCTGGCTGGCGCTTGCAGCTGCTTTGAGTTAGTGTATCTGCTATAAATGATTTCCAACTCCATGCCCTTACCGAAATAGGAGCTCAGTACATGCTTCCTGACTCCCTTACATATGTGACAATCCACATAATAAACTTACCTGCACGCAAATATCAACTTCTAATTCTTTTCAGTGTAGTGGCCTATTTAGGGCCAGTCAGAACTATTAGGGCTCTATTCAATTTGCTGTGAGAGGAAGACCATCAACTTATTCATTACTAAGTACAACCCATTTTTATCACATTCTCTGTGTTTCAGAGTCATTGAAGTATTTTTAAAGACAAATAGACGATTTTGAACTTACTATGTAAGATGAACTCTGTGTCAAAATATTTGAATAGAAATTTTATTTGAATAAGCATATTTTGATTCTGTATGATGATCCGAGTAAGGAGGGTGAATGACTTTTGTGGATAACTTGTGGAAGGTAATATTTTACTTTTTGATTCATGGGAAAATTTTAAGGGGAAATAGAGAATTATTTTCCTTTCTTTATTTCCAGTGGAAGCTATGTACTCTCTTTATTCATAATATAATTTTATATTAACTAACCCACTGATAACACCGGCCAGTCTCTTGGGAAGGATGTATAAAATTCTTTCACAGAAGAAGGGGGCCTTTGCTGTAAATGCTGCATGTTCAGTTTCATACACTACTGAGAAAGAGGCACCCGGGGAGCAGTTCGTCCTGCGGTCCCTGGAGGCTGGGCTTATGCCTACGTGTGAAATTGGGATCCCCGAGAGCACTTATTTCCTGGGAATTGAGAAGCAGCTTCAATGGGCTGTGCTGACAACAAAGCCGGAATCAATAGGCTGTTTTATTCATTTATTGTAGGGTGAGTTGCTTTTGCCTCTGGGCATTCCTGTGTTCATCTGGGACTTTTGCCAAAAAAGCCAGAACTCCCTTAATCTCTTCTTTCCTCATTAAACTCACAGCTTTGCTTAGTCCCAGACCTTGCATATCTGGGCTGTGCTCTCTGCTCCTCAGTTCGTGTCAGAACCATATGGCTTTTGACAAAGTCAGGCCACAGCTCCAACCTAAACAGTTTAATGTTATCATAAGCCCCACCCACTGAGGAAATCATGCTTGTGTGTTCTGTAGGTCTGACAGCTGGAAGTGGGGTGGCGTAGGGCAGTCAGTGCAGTGAGGGATGAGGAACCTGTGAAAGAGGGAAAGAAAATACTTAGGTGTGGGGGTGCAGGGGGATTCAAATGGACAAGATGGAGCTGGTCCTGAGCAATATTTTCCAAGTCCCAGAAAAACCCTTCACTCACATTCGTTTCTTTCTAAGGATAAGGAACTTTCACCTGGATTTAGAAGAAGTGGGGATCCAAAGTCTGGTTTCAATTAGCATGTTTTAGAATACACTCGGAGTGTTTTCCATATTGTTTCCATAGCTTACGCGTGATGTTTAGGACATGACTGTATCATATATGCAAGGGACGTGTGCTGTGAGTGTTGGAATCCTCAGCACGGGGATGGGGGGGTGGCTGTTTGCCTGCACTGAGGCTCTGTGTGCCAGACCTCACCCAACTGCATGCTATTTTTGGCTTGCGACCTCCTTCCAGGCAAGTCTGATGAACATCTAACATTAAGGGAAAGGGAGAAAGGAGCAAACTGGATCCAAATATCCACCCACCCCACCCCACCCCCGCATCATTCCACTTAACCCTGTAAGACCTAGGGAACCAGAAACAAGCTTCAAACACTCCCACTAAGATCCGTAACAAACTGTAAATCCTGGGCCCAGATGAACCCAGTGACAGCTAGAGACCAGGAGCCAGAGGCTTCTCTTTCTGGTCTTGTCATGCAGAGACGATGCGTCCATCCCGGGTATGATTTCATGAACCAGTGGAAGACGTGGCTTGAAGTAAATATGAGGTTCAGAAAAGCCAGAAGCAGAGAAACCAGCAGAGAAAAGCAATTTTATATTTTATATCCACTGATGACTTCGAAGTCCTTGAGAAAAGAAAACCTGCTATAAGAATTATTTTTAGTAAAGTTGTGATCCTTAACTAGGCCACTTGCCAAACAAGCTGAGGAATGGAATTAAACTTAATCTGCTGCTCTTTTAAAAATATGGAAACTGATAAGCAAAGAATTTGACTTTCCCAAAGTTACCTATAGGAGCGCAAGCCTCCTGCAGGCCACGTGATTCATCTCAGGCCGGCCCTCTCTCCGCGTGGAAGCTTCAGCAGCTCGCTGTCTCCTGGGCTGCAGTGGTCTGACAGCTGTCTCTAACCCACGTCTCTTATTGGTTTCCCACTTTTAACTCTTTCTTCTCTCTGTTCTATGTTTCTAAGCCACATTCGCTCACTCACTGTTCTTCCAGGGTACGAGGAATTCTTCAGACACTGGACTCCATTCGTATTTTTCCTCTGGAGTCAGAATGTCCCACTTCCTCTCTTCCCTTTCGGAGCCAGATCATGACTTCCACGAAGCTCTCTCTCGTTGGCTCCTCGAGTCTGAACACCAGCACAGTGGCTCAGGATCAAGTCCTTTCCCCCTTACTGACAGTGACCCCAGCAAGGGGTCTGAGCTCCTCGTCTTTTCTCTGTAAAAAGGATACTACATTGAAAACCAACAACTAGAATTGATAAATTTGGGATTAACTCAACAAGTATCATTTCACGAACTTAAATTCCAGGAATAAAAAAGAACCTGAAATCATCAAAGTAGTTAGAGACATCCATCTTTTTAGCAGATTCAGGAGGAAAAAAATATTAGGTCTATTAATATGATTTGATAGCACCTCTATTTCATTCTCTGTGTTGGCATGTGGATTGAGCAACCATTCCTTGAGCTGCTAATGTGTGTGGTTACAGAGCTCCACACCGGGGAGCAGCAGTAGTAACACCCACAGCTCATTCTTTCGTGGGGTTTAGAGTTTAGTGAGGAGCCCAGACATGGAGTAACATGCCAGCTGTTAGGCAAGAGGACTGAAGGGTATTTGAGAAGAACAAAGAGATGCTGACTCGCTTGGGTTCAGATTATGGACATAGTTTTCTCACTGGCCTTCCTGCCTCTCACAGCTTCTCCTTCCTCCTCTCCTCTTCTTCCTCCTCCTTCCTCTCCCTATTACTATCATCACTATTTTAGAGTGACACTGAAGCTAGAGTGATCCTTGTCAAGGTAAATCTACTTATGAAAGTCCCTTCTTCTAAAGCTTTCTGTGGTTCCCTAATACTTACAAGGTGTAATTTTAAAAAATACGGTGACAGTGACGGTGACTGCTGCTCAGAGTGCCATCCAAGACAAAGGCGGGGTCTTCGACACGGGAGGGCCCGGCTGAGCCTTAGTATCGGGGTGTGACAAGTTTCAGCGTGTTCGGGGCAGCCCGTTGGCTGTGAGCTACGGGTGACAGAAGGTGTGTTTAAAAGTGTGCCGTGAATCATGGATCACGAATAACACATTGACATTGATTTCTGTCATCTAACAACATTACAGTGTGTCCTCATCCACCTTATTCACTGGATCTGGCACCATGTGACTTCTGGCTCTTCCCAAAGTCAACATGACATGAAAGGTAAATGCTTTGAATCAATTCAGGACGTCGAGGCGGCCACGACAGTGCAACGAAAGACACTCACGAAAGAGGACTTAGAACTGCCTCAGAGAGTGGCAAGAAGGATGGAAAAGTGTGTTCGAGGGGAGGGGGAGTATTTTCAGGGTGATTAATGGCAATGTGTCTTTTACTGTAATAAATTTTTCTTTAATTTAAACTCACTCTACGTGTGTGTGTGTGTGTGTGTGTGTGTGTGTGTGTGTGTGTAATCACAGCTTGTACATAAGCTGTCTTCGAACATGACAGGACACAGCAGTTTCTTCTGCTTTTCTCCAACAAGCCTTCTCTCCCCATTTTTCCTCTGACGTAACTGACTGGCAGAAGAGAATAATTGTCTGCTCTTGGGGGACTGGACGTGTAGCCGTACTAATGCCTCTGCCAGTTCTAAATGTCACTGAAATCCCTTGAAAAGTCATGCACATTTCACAGTTCACGCCACAGTATCTGAGTTTAATAGGAAAAATAATAGCATAAGTTGTCATACTTACCATTGAGTAAATTGTCCTTCTCAGGCTGGAAGTGTCCCTTGGCATGTCCTTCCAAGGCTCTGGGTTGACAGAAAAGGGAACTTTACAGGAGGAAGTGCACACTTGTAAGCTGAGATATGAGCGACGTCACGAATCAGTGTCTGTGGTCCTGGCCCCTTCTCCCCTCGCCTCCATTACCAACCCAAGTTCCAATGTTCCTGACTTAGGGGTGTTCTCCTCTGCCATGCTGCTTTCCATGAATTTGCTCGTGTGATTGTGGCTCCAGTGTCCTTCCTTTCCTTTTCTGCTTGACAAATTCCAACTTACCCCAAAGACTCAGAATCCGGGAGGAAGAGTCATGCTTTCTCCAGCATCCTCAGGCAGACTTAACTGCTTCCTCCTTCAGGATTCCACTGTGCCTTCTCCGTGTCTACAGGAGCACACTTTAGCACACTGCTCTAATGATTTGTTTACGGATTGTCCTTTGCTGTTGAATGGGGAGCCTTTGGAAGCCAGGGGACGTGTCTTCATGTCTCCAGTTTCCAGCCAGTGCCCCGAGTACGTGGGACTAATAATAATAGCTGGCATTTATTGAGCCCCTAGGTTCCAGACATTTTTTGATGCAAATAAGTTCTCAATAAGTCAATTAAATAGGTATATCATTTAATCGTCATGTAAATCCTCTAATATGCTATCTCTGTTTTATACACGAGAAACCTGAGGCACAGAGGGAATGTAATTTGTGACAGGTCACACAATAGGCGCTGAAGCTGGGATCTGAACCCAGGCAGTCTGGGGCCATTCCCTTAACGATATTCTCTATTGCTCCGAGTAGTTATTTTATGAGTGAACGAATGAGAATAAGCTATATAATTTGTAGTTCACTGTAGAAATAGTAGGTAGATTCTTTTCACCCCAACTGTAGAGTTTGAAGTTTAATTATTAAAGAAGGAATGCTTGCCTATGGACTCCTCATCTGTTATGTCTACTTTATACACTATCGGAGAAATGCTCCATCCAGTACAAGCCAGCTCTGTCTGCAGAAAAGACCTTGACAGGAAAGTGGGGTTGGGCTGCTCTGGCCTTGCAGGAATCTGGGGGCACCAGCCTAAGCTAAGGTTCCCTGGCTTAGAGGACCTGTGGAGATCCTGTTTTCCCGAGTCTGAAATAGCCTCTAAAGAAATCTGCTAACTTCTGTGATTCTCCCATGAACTTGAGATGGCCCTTGCTATAAACTTGGCTCACAGAATCTTTGAGAATAGAACCCTGCCTTTGACTGTACCACACCTTGACCCACAAAAGTTCACTATCTCAAGTTGACAGACAGGCTGGCTCTGCTTGGAGTTCCTTTCCTTGGCTGTGCTGGGACTGGGAGCCCCTGGGGGAAAGCGTGACAGGGTGGGGCCATGTCTACTGGATCCAACATCCATCCACTTTGGAAAATAGTAAAATGTTACATCAATGCAGTAACCACAGGAACTCATCTTTGCTATCCGTTATTGTGGTTGCTGGTATTAGTAGAACAAAGCAATGACGCAGGCTACTGAAGAGCATTTATATTTGACTCAGAGATGTATGATCTTGATATTTTTTTTTAAAAAGGATACTCTGAATCACAGTTGGTAAAATGGCAAATTGATTTAAATGTTCTGGAAATAATTTTGTATCAAAAAACCTTAAACACTTACATAATATATCCTTGGAGCCAGTAATTCCACATCTAGGAATTTTTTTTTCATGTCTAGGAATTTATCTCAAGTAAATAACAAGTATGTGATCATTTATTTTCAAGGATGGTCAATAAAATATTTATATGAACAACTCAAGGTTCTACAACAGAGAATTTGATTAAATTAATTGTGGTTTCCTACTATAAGATGGAGCAACTACTAAAATAACAGCAAAGATGAATATTATTGACATGCAAAGGTGTTCACAATATATTAGATTTATAAAAAGAGTAGGTATAATATAATCTATTTTTCTTCAAAGAAGAAAAATAGAAAAATCCTGGAAAAGCATACACTAAATGGTATTATAAATGTTTTAAACTTTCTTTCAGTTTATCTGTGTTTTCTACAATAGCCAAGTATAGTTGTTTTTGTTATAATATTTTAAATTTCAAAAGTAAACATTAACAGGCTCGGTCCCGAGCACTGGGTGACCTGCTGCTGCTTGGTGCGTTACAGTGGAGAGGGATGGCAGTCCTGGGCTGAGGGCCCTTGTGGGATGATGAACAGGCACTTGTTCTGCTCTCTAGGACGTGCAATGAGGCATTGCAAGCCTGTGGAAATTACTCAAAGCCTTGCTGATGGAGGGTTGGAACCTTGCCATGTACATCTGCATCAGGCAATTTTCCTTTTCAAATGTTTATAATTTTATATAGTCTTGACAAACAAATCATTATTCTTCTAAAACTGCCCAGGGATGGCCCATATTGGTTTAAAGAATTGGACAACATGCATGTTGGTTCTTCAGTACCATCAGTTACAAAAGGATTCACTGTGTATCCAGGGGCGGAAAATAGTGTGGCAAGTACCTATGTGGCAAGTCAGGAGAAGAGGCAACATCTCGGGATCTCAGGCAAAAGAGTAGGAGGTCAGTGGTGTTCTGGGGGCTCTGAGGTGGCCGATGGCCAAAGGTGAAATGTGTCTTTAAAATGAAAGCTTTCTCAACCTGGCATCAGGAGTTTTTTCCCAGTCAGCAAAGATTTCCAGAGCACTGGTCTCGTGCCACACACCGTGCTGGGTCTTACAGAGTGAATAGGTTACGTCCCTGCCCAAAACCCGAGAGAGGGAGGGGCGAGTTTCCTCTCATACCTAAGGGCTTCTCAGAAAAACAGATGCGTTGGGATTAGGCAATGGCGACCTTAGGCTTTGGCCATAGTAAGTCCAGGGCTTTTCTGTCTCTGGGTCATATGATTTGGGGAAAATTACCAAACTTTTCTAAACTCAGAACAATGACAATAATGTCATTTACTTAACTTGGGGAATGCCTGGAAAGGCCAAATGAGACAATGCCTGCAGATTGTATTTTAAATGCTGTGTGATATCTGCTCAACTAATATTAGCTATAATTAACAGGAGTTTATTATATATATAAATATATATGTGTATATATGTTTCATTTATATATATATATATATATATATATATATATATTTTTTTTTTTTTTGGTGGACCAAAATTTGTCCTGTGAATGCTCTGTCCCTATGAAACAACAGGTCACATGTGAGCGGCTCGCTGGCTGATGGCTGTTAGGGCACAGGCACCTATTTCTGCTGCTGCTTGCTCTCTGTCACCGAATTTCCAAGGAGAGCTTTCCACACACACAGGCAAAGGCAAGTGCACGTTTTTATGTTGGGCATGCAACTGACAAGGGATATTACTTGTGAAATCCCAGAAAAGTTGTTGAGATTTGTCAAGTCATGTTTGAGTAGGGAGGGAATGGACGTGGCCCCTTGGAAAGGAAGACAAAGAGCTATCACTGAGCATTTGAGAACTCCGTAATTTTGAAAACATGCTTCCTTATCGCTGTTCCCCGTAAGCCCACCACGGCACGAGTCATGAATGGAAATTGCTTGCTAATGAAGGGGAACATCCCCTGAAGAACGTTTGGCTTCCAGCTCACGTGAAGCTTATAAGAGCTCTGCATTTATTATTCAAGCAGGAGAGCGAGTGTAAGTGCTCTGTTTTTACAACAGGTGTAATGAAGAACATGGTGACATTGAAGTACTCCAAAATCATCTAAGATGGTCACCCAGGATGAGCCAGTTCCTTGGGTGACCAGCCGTAGGTTTGTCAGGAAATCTTAAGTCATTTGGGCCACACTACTCTGTTTCCCCCTGAGAAGCATTTGCGTGTTCAGGCGGATAGAGAACCAGTCTGTGGGAGATCCTGTGGCCACTGAAAGGGCCTAAGTGCTTGTGTGTGACTTACGTGGGGGTCCAGGGCTTGCTGCGCGTCCAGGCGGGTATATGACAGAGGAGCAGAATGTAAGGAAACAGTCCCACGGTCAGCGTCTCCGCCAGGGCCCAAGGCTGACTGCCGCAGGCGGGAGGGCAGCTGTGGGCCTGCCGCCTCACAAGCCTGATTTCCGAGTATCCCTGCCCAGCCCCACAGGGACATATCTGCCACGCGGACATATTGTGTGTAGCACTGTCCCAAGGAAATACTATCAAAATGTTGTCCCTAAGACATATGATAGCTCATTATGTAAAATATTGACTCCTTCAATTAAGTTAAATAACCCTTAAATTGTAGCCGAAGCACCGAGTTAGGGGACCTTGGTCAAGCAGTAGTTCACCCCAGTGAGAAGTGCTGGCTTTGTGGAGGGGGGCTCCCATGCTGATCTTCCTGGCTGTCACTTTAAAAAGATAGTGTGAGTGATCTTCTCTCAGCCTCACCAGCTTCCTTGTCATCTCAGCAATTGGATACGGGACTAGTTGCCACGGCAACAGCATCTTCCAGCAAAGCGGATGAGAGAAATGATTTCCTTCTGAATGCTAATTGGTTGTCACTTTCCTCTTAAACCATTTGTTTCCCACTGTTTTCCTGATTGCCATGAAGCTGGAGAGATTATTTACAGATTAAGGGCTGCTGCTTGATCCTATCATCTATGTCCTAATTTATGCTGGATCTTTCAGGAGAAGAAAAAAATAATAATTTGAAGCAAATGTTAAAGAGTTATGTGTTCAGTAATGTAAGGTCTGTGATTCTTACCCCAGAAAAGTAAGACCTTTCTGTAGTACCTACACGCTCATTCTCTAAGCAGAAACCACCTAACGTTGAAAGTGATCCAGCCATCGTCTGTAAATCCCCAGCCCTGCAGAGGCTGGCTGTGGTCACCCGCAGTGAGACTGGGGACAGATGTGAGAGGGGGCCCTCTTAAATGGTAGTGTGAGGTTCTGAGGGAGATCATCCTGAGACAAACACTACATATGAGACTGTATTTGAAAATCCTGGAAGTCACTTGAAACAAAAGATTTTAGTTTTTCTCATCATTTGCTCCAAAATACAAGATTAAAGACCCCATTCACTAACAAAAGTAAAAGATTATGCAAGTTTTCCCACTTAATGACTTGTTGAGTAAACAGTGATTGTATGATAGGATAGGAAGTTACTTTCAGTGTCGGTCACTTTTTAATTCTTAACGAGTAGAAATTATTATTTGGAAGGTATGAGATGAATTATACACAAAATCCATTTATTTTTTATTTATTTTTATTTTTTAATTCATTTTTATTGTTAGACTTATTGGGGTGACATCTGTTAGCAAGGATTACATAGGTTTCAGGCATACAATTCTACAGTGCATTGTCAACTTGTTGTATAATAAGTTCACCACCTAGTGTGACTTCTCTTTCCATCACCTTATATTTAGCTTCCCCCCTCCTCTCCCACCCCCTCCCCCTTTCTCCCCTCCCTAACCCACTCGTCCCCAAATAAACATTAAACTATTGATTGTGTCCATGGGTTGGTTGTTTGTTTGTTCATTTCTTTTCTCTTTGTTGCTTTCAGTTTCATATTCCGCATATGAGTGATGTCATACAGTTCTTTGTTTTTTCTGTCTGGCTTATTTCACT